>ML783612.1:369302-386175 GCA_009831015.1 Picea engelmannii | reverse complement strand
CCCCAGAAATCCATGAGAGAATATGGGGAGTCCGAGAATTTTAAGAATATTGGGGGCTCAACAACAAGAGCATCATATAGACCCTTTAAGGTCATCACATGTCACTTACATGGAATTGAACCTAGGTGGGGAGGGTAAAAACCATTCCTCCCAACCACCCAAGCTACATCCAATGGACTCCCATAACCTTATTCATTTTGATGAGTGACCATTTTCAATAAGTACAAGAAGACGTGAAATTTCTTATTGAAAAATTGACCCATGATCACATTGCCACTCCTATAATGAATCTCTTAAATCTAGAGTATAATTTGGATACTGTCCAATTAAACTGAGAGGAAATGGTATAGACACTGAGACATAGTAAAGTGGAGAACATTAATGATAGTTTTTTAATTTATTATCCATTAAGTAGTTAATCACAATATATTAAATAAAAAGGAATACAAGGTGAAACTTAATCATCCCATTCCTATTTTTCACCTTGTGTGCACATAAAAAAGAAGGCGATCTCATGTAGAAGATATCATTTTGAACATATAAATAATATTAACTTCATTTTCACCTTCTCTTCCATATCAAATAAATTAATAAGAAGAAATAATAAGATAATGTTTGTTAGTATGGGAAGAAATAGAGAAATCAATGTATCCACTAAAATTTGTGTGCATGATGAAAGTGAGTTACAATATGAAGTAGTGATCTGTAAACTGTCATGTATATTCCACTGGAATATTTCATCACAACAGATCTTATTTTATACTGGAATCTTTTGTTATGCCAGTTGATTTTCTTTAGAGCTCAAATTTATAATCACTAGCTTCATGCTCAAATTAATGAAGTTAATTGAAATGCAGAAATGAAAGACTAAGCAAAATAAAACACCATCCAAACAAATGAACACAAGATGTATCCTGGGAAACCCAATATGGGAGAAAATCTAGATATAAGGTGAGGCCTATGGTTTTCTCTTTTTTCTTTAGTAATGAAATGAAAGTAAAAAGAAATGGGCACTCACTATGAAGTTTCCTATGACATTGTGGCATGAAACACTGCTATAGAATCCTCCTCCTTTGTTATGCTCTAAAAAATACCACAACTATATTCTTTGCAAAACCTATGGAACAAATACCATACAAAATAATGGAACCCATTCTCCTCCTAGAAGCCCGATATTTAGCATAGCCCAATAGTTGTCTAGGGGTAGGGTTTTGACTTCATCAATACTCAATTAGTGATAAGGTTTGGAAATCATAGAACCTTCTCGAATGTCCACACATCTCTGTCCCCACATGTGTGAGTAATGAGGGCTGATGTGGCATGCACTCATACAATGGTGGTCAACAAGATAGGTCAACTTGTGGGAGGCATACCTTTCACATACAAGCTTCAATTAAGGCAATTTTTGCACCATTGGAAAGGTCTCAATGTGTACAACATTTTTGGGGGTGTGAGCACACGTTCTAGACACTCTAATCCAAAAAATACAGTTTAATGTCTCAAAATGGATCCAGAAGGTTTCATATGCCAATTTTCCAAAATGGGACCTACAAGCCAATTCCTCCAATGTTTCCACCTAGCAAGTACTAAGATAAATAAAAAATTATATGATGATCCATTCCAGATCAAGTAGAGACATGATTTTTCTTTCACAACCCTACTAAACAATGTATCAATTAGCTTAGAATCAAGTTTATGTTCTTGGAGCAATTCGTAGACCTGAGTATGGCTATTTCTTTTGAAGGTCCCATATACGGGTCAAACCTAGAGAAGAGATTATGCAAGTGAATGATGGAACTATAGTTTGTATACAATAAAAAAGGGTAAAATAGTTTGTATACAATGAAAAAGGGTAAAATAGTTTGTATACAATAAAAGGGGTAAAACTAAAAGACACATTTGTTGGAAGAAAATAGTTAGGAGAGAGGGTAGAGAAAATGCAATAAATTTATTGAAATAAATAATTATAACTACCGAAAAAAGAACATCGTTAATATAACACTAAAAAAAAAAAATATCAATTTTTTCTAGGAAAAAAATTGAAAATTAAAACCTACCTATCATTCATACATTATTGCAATTTTAAATTAAATTGTTGTTGTTGTTGTTGTAAGACAATTTTTAAGCACTTGAAAAATTTGTTCATATTTTGCATTGGTGGGTCATGACTCACTTGAGTATGATTTCTTGCATTAGAATGTTGAACATGATTGGGTCAATTTTAGACGTTTTTCTTATGTTGTTTGCCATATTTTCGATTTCTATTGATATTTATTATCATGTCATTTTCTAGTAGTGTTTCTCAATCTCAATTTAGAATTCAAGTAGCCCAACAAATAAGGAATTTCAAAAAAGTTGGGGAGTTTGAGAAAGACTAAAACAATTGCAGGAAATAATTGATCACAGACATTTTCATGATTATATTTCTACATTTGTACTAAGAAATTATCGAGATTAATGGCTTAGTCTTGTGCATTTTCAGAAAGGCTGAAGTACCCAATATGGAAACTGAAGCGAACAAGGATAATGGGATTATTGTCATCTCCTTCACCACATGTATTTGTAATTTCTCCACATGAGTAACTCAAGAACTTTGAACTTTAAATATTTTGTAAACATGATTCAGATAATTCCTTGTGATCAACTTATCTTTGTTTCAAGAAATATCTTAGATGTTAGCCAAGTGGTCATAAATTGCATAAAGCATTTTTGCCAATTGTGTAATTTTAGTTAGTTATCAAACTTGAAGAACCTGTGGAGTCATTACATCTTGGTTTTGTGTACGAAGAATGAAATGATGGGATATTCATATTATTTATGGAAAATATGTTAGGGTAAATATTTGGAAAATTCCAAAACTTGAAAAACTCCGGAGAGTTTCCATAATTTAGCCAAACTTAGAAGAACTTTGTTAAATTTCACCCATCCCTTTTCACCTAGACACACGGTAGGTGCCAGGAAAATGAAGACATGAAGTACATGTTATAGCCATTATTATTTTTCCACCACTCATGTGCCACTATAGCATTACTATGAGTCCAAGATTTAAAAATCATTCTATTTTTCCAAATTATCTCCCATTTAAATGCAAATTTCAAAATCCAGACAAAATCTCAAACCCATAACTCTGGACTTTTTAGTGCTCCCATAATCAAGATAGAAGTGCATGCATTAGGTTTAAATTATCACATTCAATAAAATTGATGATAAAATAATACCATCTTTAATATTACTATCATGTGTGAGGCTCCAAGCTCATAAATTAGCTAGTTTTCAAACCAAGAAACAAAATATGTACAACATTAATTGACTTCACCATGATACTTTAAACATAATTATCATCTATATCAAATATGGATTAACCTAGCAAGAATATCTAATGATTCCAAAAAAAAACTAGATTATTCATTAAAATTCCTCTCTTATGAGGAAACAATTGCTCCATTTGTTGAAAGAAACTCTGAGATACTTAAAAAAGAAAAAAAAACTACAAATAAATTATTTCCATTCACACCTAAGTTTTGAACACAATTATAATATTTAAAGAAATCCCCTAGTTGTGAATTGATAAAAATATATTATTGTCCAAAAAACATTACCTTCGCCTTTAGAACATGCATAAGATGTCTTACAAGAATGAACTTGTTGATGAGGTGTAGGCTGTCCAAAACAGTTCAAGTGAGATACAATAGATTTTTATGTATTGTAAAACTTGTTCAAAGGAAATAAATTATATGATGTTTCTATGTTCATAAGCTAAGAAAATTATAGGAAAAAGTTTGAAAATTGTATGTTAAATTTGTTAGTCTTTAATTTGGTTTCTTGTAGAAAGAAAGATATTTAGATCCCAAATCACAAGTTTATCAGAAACCTAAGTTTGATGGCATTGATTTTACCTACAACTTTAATCAAAGAGATTGTAATGGAACTTTTGTCTTTTGACCCAAAGGTTGTTCAAATATTGGATAGTTTGTGTCATTGATGTCAACATTGTAGGGGGAGTTTGTTTGTTTGATTATTTGACAATGCCAAGCTTTTTATGAAAGGATGACAACAATGGTATGATCACATAATGTGATTGTGGGTGAGAATGTGATGACATCTAATGACATGGAAATGTTATTAATTGAGGCGTTGTTTATCAAAATGAATTCAGAGATATGCAAAGAATCAAGTTCCTACAGAAAAGGAAATAACCATTTGAGTAAGTGACATGGCTGGAGGCAGTTGATAAATTACAGTTTTTTGAGATAGATAAAAAAGTGGAGTCCATCTTGAAGGTATGTTATCATATACCTTGTCAATTCTTATGTGATCTCTCAAGATAATTTGGATGTGACCATAGTTTACATGCATGCACAATCATGTCCAAACCTGTGACTAGCAAGGAAATTCGATGTCCATAACAGATCTATGTAAACAATCAATGGTAAAGATTAATGAATTGAATGGTGGAATTAAATTGATGGAAAGAAGATCCACAGTGGTGATAGATCCACATGGAAGAATCACAGTGTGGTGACGTGGAAAAACCAGGATCGTTGATCATTATAGAGCAATATCAGGCATAAATGACAAAGCCACTAATTGTAGTTAGCCTCTAAATTTGGTGGAACCACCATCTATAGAAGAACCATTAACTGGATCAACGAGGAGGAAGATCGAGCGTTGACCACATAATGTATCAATGGTGATTGTAATATTGAATATATAAAAAGTATGCAGAACAAAATTAAATAGCTAGAAATGGCAGATGAACAACAATATAACAAGAACAACACCACAATAATACCAAAATGATACCAGAATAACACCAGAAAGAGCAATTTGATTACTATGAGAAATGTTCACTTTCCTCTTCGATGGGTCAACCTCTGGCAGAGCAGATCTCTATTACAATAATATCTAAGAAAAAATTTCTCATACTCTCAACTCCTATTTATACTAAATATGTCTATCAAAAGAACCATCTAGAGGAAGATCCTTCTAGAAGCGAATTCTTGTATTAGGTATTCTTATATTAGACTTATTCTTCCTTATTGGTAGGTCTTATTAATATTGACCTTTATTACATAAGAATATATTATTCTACCTATGTGAGGGGTTAGTTCCCTAACATGTCCCCCCCCTTAAAAGCAACCTTTTTCTCAAGGCTTGAGATGTGGAAATTGCTGCAGAATGGTAGCTAGTTCCCAAGTGGCATCTGCTGGAGTTGAATCTTTCCACTGGACTAACACTTCCTTGATGGTTTGCTTACGTAGAAGATGCTCACGCTGTTCCAAAACTTCTTGTGGTTGTATCCAAATGGATCCTTCTTCGTCCAACTCGAGAAGGTTTGTGTGAGTTTGGCACTTAGTTTCAATCACCTTCTTTAAGCAGGAAACATGAAAAACAATATGGAGCTTAGAATGACTGGGAAAATCTAACTGATAGGCCACTTGTAACACACGCTTGAGAATGGTATAAGGACCATAAAATTTGGGCGCCAGTTTCTGAAAATGGTCATCCTTGAGGGAATTTTTGCTTGTAAGGTTGCAGTCGAAGAAACACCTGATCCCCTTCTACAAATTGATGTTCAAAGTGACCTTGATCTTCTTGTTTCTTCATGCTATTCTGGGCCATGACCAAATTCTCTTTGAGGGTATGGAGAATAGCTTCTCAAACTGTAAGCATTTGGTCAACCGCCTAGACCTTCGAGACACCTGGCAAATATGAGAGAATTGAAGGTGGATTTTGTCCATATACTGCCTCAAAAGGAGTCATGCAGGTAGATATATGGTACGAAGTGTTGTACCACCATTCAACTAGTGGTAACCATTGAGCCCACCGATTTTTCCTTTCTGAGGAAAAACACCTCAAATATGTTTCCAAACATTTGTTGACGACTTCAGTTTGACCATCAGTCTAGGGATGATAAGTTGTGCTGAGATGAAATTGGGTGCCTTGTAGATTGAACAATTCTTGCCAAAAATTGTTGGTGAAAGTTGGGTCGTGATCAGAAACAATAGAATGCGACATGCCATGAATCTTGAAGACCTGATCCATGAAAAGTTGAGCCACAGTGGATGTTGTAAATGGGTGTTGAAGAGAACCAAAATAAGCATACTTGGAAAGATGATCAACTACCACCATGATGATTGATTTATTGCCTGATTTAGGTAATCCTACAATAAAATCCATAAAGATATCCCTCCAAGTAGCAGGTGGAATCAGAAGTGGTTGTAGTGTGCCAGGAGATTTGACTGTTTTACCCTTGTTGCGTTGACACACATCACATTCAGCCACAAAATTACGAACATCCTATTTCATACCATCCCCCAAAAAAGAATGTTTGAACTGTCATAGGTTTTGGTAAACTCGAAGTGCCCAGCTCTGGGTGTAGCATAAAGCTCAAAAAGTACTGTGGATTTAAGTTTTGAATGTTTACTTAAATACAAACAAACTTTGTATCAAATCTCATCATGGAGAAAGGAGTACCCTAGGGAAACTGGAGAATTGGACTGCAATTGTTGTATCAAATGCGAAATTTTGGGATCATGTAGCCATTCCTGGCAAATAGCTTGAAGCCAATCTGGTACAATGAAGGAGAGAGAAAAAAGGGACCCTTCATCTTCATATTTTCGGGAAAGTGCATCCGCAACCACATTATCTTTTCCTTTCTTGTAAATGAAATCATAATCATATCCAAAGATCTTATTCACCCATTTTTGTTGCTCTGGGGAGGAAATGCGTTGTTCCGGAAAATACTTGAGGCTTTGATGATCTATATTAATTTGGAAGTGTTTCCCCAATAGACAAGGGCGCCAAAAATCAACGACATGCAGAATAGCCAACATTTCCTTTTCATAGATTGATTTGCCCAAATTTCACTCAAACAATTGTTTGTTGGTAAAGGCCAAAGGCCGACCCTCTTACATAAGGACAATGCAAATTCCTTTCTCTTAAGCATCACATTCAAGGAAAAAGGTATTTGTGAAATTAGGAAGGGCCAGGAGTAGAGTGGTGCACATGGCCATCTTCAAGGTTTGAAAATCCTAAGCAACTACTAGAGTCCAAGTGAAAGAATTATTTTTAAGCAGTGCAGTGAGAGGTGCCACAATCTTTCCATAATTCTTAACAAACTTGTGATAATAAATTGTTAATCCCATAAATCCATGCAATATTTTGAGAGTCTTTGGGTGAGGCTAGTATTGCATAGGTTCAATCCTTTTAGGATCCACCCTGATGCTGGCCTTGCCAACAAGATGACCCAAGTACTCGACTTCTGAGGTGCAAAAGTACATTTAGATTTTTTTAGGAAAAGTTGGTGTTGAGAGAGTAGATGGAGAACTTGATCCACATGAGAAAGATGGTTTGTCCAGGTTTTTCTATAGATGAGGATATCATCAAAGAAAACTAGGAAAAAATGATGGAGAAAAGGACGAAAGACATGATTCATGAGGATTTGGAAAGTGGAGGGAGCATTACATAAGACAAATGGCATGACCAAAAAATCATAGTGGCTCTCATGAGTTCTAAAGGAAGTATTAGGAATGTTTTCCTCTTTCATACGAATCTGGTGGTGTCCAGAATGAAGATCAAGTTTAGTAAAGAACCGAGCTCCACTCAATTCATCCAAGAGGCCATCAATGATAGGAATGGGAAATTTTTCTTTAATGGTGACTTTGTTGAGGGCACGGAAGTCATGACACATGCAACAAGAACATTATTTCTTAAGGAGCATGACCATAGAAGAAGAGTAGGGGCATGTACTAGGGCGGATAGCACCTGCGTTGAGTAGTTCTTGAACCATTTTCTTAATTTCATTTTTTTGGGAAAATGGGTGAATATAGGGACGGATATTGGGAGGAAGGCTTCCTGGGACAAGGGGAATGGAATGATAATGAACACCATGGGAAGGAGGGAGTCCCTAAGGAGTGGAAAAAACCACTTTATGTTTAGAGAGGATGGATTGGAGGTCTTGCGGCACACAGGGTGTCTTAGTTGCTTGTATGGAATGGAGTTGGGAAATAACACCAGAATGACATTTTTTGAGCAGCTTTTCCATGTGGTGGGAACTAATGATCTCTGGGGAACCGATGGTGATTCCTTGGAACTTATATTGTTGGCCCTCCTGGTCGAATTGCATGGTTAATTCCTTAAAATCCATGAGAATGGTACCCAAAGTCCTTAGCCATTCTTCACCCAACACAATGTTACAATCGCTCATGTCGATAGCAAACATATGAGATTTTAGGTGGTAGTCACCAATTTGGAGACACACATTTTCACAACGCCCTCCACATTTCATGGAACTGCCATTGGCAATCATGATTTGGAAATTATTGACTGCACATATATAACAATTAGTTTCTTGGGCAATGTGGCGATGAATAAAATTATGGGTGCTTCCACTATCAACAAGAATGAAGACCTTCCTATGCTTGATGTAACCAATTATCTTGAGGGTTTGGGGAGCAGAGAAGCCAATGATAGAATTTAGGGAAATGACCAATTCTACTTCGGGAGGGTCTGAGGGAGGGGTTATGTCAGTGGGTTCAGGTGACACAGACACAAGGGGAGCTTCAACATCCTCTTCCGAAACTTCCTCCGAGATGGCCATAAAAAGATTTTGTTCCTTACACTTGTGTCTTGGAAAATATTTGTTATCACAATTATAAAAAAGGTATTTGAGTTGGCGTTCAACCATTTCGGCCCTGGTCAATTTTTGGATCTTTAGTGGAGTAGAAGGAGTGGGATTTACTGGTTTAGTGCGAGGAATAAAGGAGGGTTTCCAGTTTTGAGAAGAGACAACATGTTGTTCTTCCTTATCTCTTTTAGTATCCTCCACCCAACTCTGAGGCCAAGCCATGAGGACATGGGCATGAATCTCATCCTTGAGGCCACTAATAAAACATTCTCAGAAAAAAAATATCAGACATGCCCTCTGTACGAAAATCCAGTTGCTCAAAAGAAGCTATAAAGTCTTCCACTCTGCTAGATTGTTTCAAATTTGTCAAACAAAATAAATGGTTGGTCTCAGTGTCAAAGTGTTCATAAATCTCTGCCACAAAGTGTGTCCAAGTAACATACCCTTGGCGGGAAGTTTTTCTCCATTGCCACCATTGCCAAATTTCTTGACCTAGATGTAGAACACCATACCAGACTTTTTCCAACTCATCCATAATGTCGTACAAAGAGAAATAATGTTCCATTTGAGTGACCCAACCAGTGGGATCTGAGACATCAAATTTGGTCACATCCACACATGGAAGGTGTAGGTCACGCTGAAAGTGATGGGGCTGAAAATTATGGGAATGAGAGGAAGTTTCACCTTCAGTATGCAAAGGTGGGTCAGATAAGGGGGGTCTGCAGGGATATGTAGCTTGGTGCAGATCATCATAGTGACAGATTCAAGATGGGTAGTAATATCTTGTTTGAGGTCTTGTTTGAGTTCCTTGATTGAGGTGGTGATGGATGAATGCATGTTTTTATTGATGGTGGCAATATTGGCACTGAGTTGTCTCACTTCTTGTTGGGTCTCTATGAAATTAGAGTGAAATCTATTGAAGCGAGCTTCCAATTCTTGGCTATGGGTATGGGCCATGATGAAGAGGGAACTAAAAAGGGGTGGGTGGGGTCAAAAAATTTGTTGAAAAATGATAGGTATGAATGTGATCAGGGTGAAGAGATAAATCCAATGGAATAGGTCTCAAATAATGGTGTCAATAGAATCCATACTTTTTTTTTCTACACTTGCAGAGTTATACTCCGATATGAAGAATACTGTAGTGATGAAATTCCCAAATGCTTAATTAAGAAGAAATGTGTAGTAATTTGGCAACTCGAATGTAGGAGACACAGTTGCGAGACAATAAATCTTGTATGTTTTTTATTTTTATTTTTGTTTCCATCCCCAAAGTTTAGGTATTCAAGGGTTCTATAGACAAGGGTTTTCCCTGTGCTATATCTCTCTAATATACATGCAGGTTCCAACAATAGTACATGGCCCAATATCTCAAGGCACCAATTAAGGAGGCTAGACTGTGCCCTTAGCCGTACTACCCGACTACCCAGGTACTAGAGAGTATCTTCTTGAGTGTTGTTCTCGGTGGAACTATAACAGTCAAGCAGCTGGTCAGTTTATCTATGGAGGGATTCAGAAAATATAGGCTGATCTGTATACAGGTGTTGTCTGATGCACTACCACTCGAAGGGGTACCAACATGGGTTACAAAGGTGGCCAACATATGTGTTCTTAAGTACCACTTGTATTTCCTGCATGTATGAATCCCTGACCATGGGTTTTTTGCACATAACGATAGATCTCAGTAGCTTGAAGACGCCATAATATGTCTCTACCCTGGAAAAAAATTAACCCACAATTTTTTGTCAAGGAAGGTGCTCTGATACCACTTGTAATATTCCAGATATAAAAAGTATGCAGAACATAAATAAATAGCTAGAAATGGAAGATGAACAACAATATAACAAGAACAACACCACAATAATACCAAAATGATACCAGAATAACACCAGAAAAAGCACTTTGATTACTATGAGCAATGTTCACTTGCCTCTTTGAGGGGGCAACCTCCAGCAAAGCAGATCTCTATTACAATAATATCCAAGAAAAAATTTCTCATACCCTCGACTCCTATTTATACTAAATATGTCTATTAAAAGAACCATCTAGAGGAAGATCCTTCTAGAAGTGAAATCTTCTATTAGGTCTTCTTACATTGGACTTATTCTTCCTTATTTCTAGGCCTTCTTAATATTGGCCTTTATTACACTGGAATATATTATTCTACTTGCGTGAGGGGTTAGGTCCCTAACAGTGATCTATTGAAACAATATCATTTGTCCCACAACAAGAACTTTGGAAATCATATTGAAGAATATCAGATGATGGAGATCTTTTCATCCACCATGAGAGGAGATCAACGACTCTCGTCAAATTGCGGGAACCTAACTAGTACACGGGTTAATAGAGAGGCACCCCCCCAGAATTTCAACATGTGTTCTAAGGGAAGGACATGAATTATCATATTGATTATCCCCCCCCCCTACCTCAAGATCCAAGTCAAGGGTCTAGCCCTCTGCAATAAATCCCATGGTCCCATGCGCTTGGTTCTATGCCCATTGGGCTAACTCAAGTAATGAAGGAAAATAAGCCCCAAGGGCTTACACTCTGTGTGAACACTTCAATGGTGATTCAATGCCCTGGTTAGCTCAAAGGATGATGTGGGTCCACATTGTATGTATAATATGCTTGATTGAACCTTATATATCCATCACGACAATGAGAACATGTGTGAAAAAGTATGAATGTATGGGTGTGAAAAGTGCATGGGAGCATAAGTATGAAGAGAAAAGACTCTAAAGTCTAAATGAATCCATTGATAAACAATGAAGATGATCTGAATCTTGAGAACACATAGGATGAATCATGTTGGAGAAATTTATTAAAGAAAATTAAGATATTTATGCAATTCAAGGGTGGCAGGTGGAGAAAGGAAAGATTAAGTTGGAGATCAATCAACAGGTTGGTTCCTAAAGTCATTGAGTTTATGCTAAAGAGGATTGGTGACCTCATCCATTTGCAGGTTGGTGCCTGTTTGTAGGTTGGTGGCTACATAGTATTGGTTTCCTCATCCATTTTCAATTTGGTTCCTATTTGTAGGTTGGTGCCTATAGAGGATTGGTGTCCTCATCCATATGCAGGTTGGTGCCTACATAGGATTGGTGTCCTCATTGAAAAATATTAATACATGAATTGGTATTCATTTATAAATATTTTGAAGGTCTTCACAATTTGTGTTTCCACCTCTATATTTGTAAATGTGTTGAATACTCTGTTGATTAAGGTTGGTTTTCATTGATGTCAACCCTTGAAGAAATCCCGGTAGCACAAAGGTTTGGGTAATGGACCAAATTTTGTTTGATGTAAAGATGAATCATTATTGTCTTGTCATGGTTGATAATAAGTACAAATGGATGAACTCCAAATTGGTCCCCTTATGGCGAAAGCCCTCACAGGAAGACACTTTGTGGATTGAGTTATCCTAGAAGTATGGTTAGAGAACCCATGATTACTTGTGGAATAATGAGATGAAGGTCAGTGAATTTTTCATTTAAACTATCCTAAATGCATAGTTCGTGTCATTCCATTTCCGGTGGTATGTGGAATGTCACATAACTCCTCACGGTTAGAGAGTTATGGCCATGAGAAGTTGGAGAACCCAGGTTTGGGTAATGGAACCAAGTTTGTTTGATGGATAATGGTATGATTTTTTATATATTTGAAGGCAATACTATTCTATATGGATAACACATGTCATTCTATTTCTTGTGGTATGTGTAACACCACAAAACTCCTCACGGTTTGAGAGTTATGGCCTTACGAAGTTGGAGGACCCTCATATGTCATCTAGAAGCCCTGAAAGGTCGAATTGTCAAAGTGGTTTAAGAGATTTTAGAAGGTAAATAATAAAGTGAAGTGATGAGTGTACTATAATTCNAAATTTAATGGAGAAATTAGAAGTGGGTTAACCCTAAAATAAGGAAAGTGGGCAAAGTGACCTAGAATATGTTTTTAAGGAAGCTACTTAGAGAGTATAAATAAGAGGCAAGGCTCTCTCATTTAATATCACACTTGACAATATTTAATATCTATAGGTTTCTGAGGTAACCAAAGGATATATAAGACAAATTTCAGAGGGAAGGTGAATAAAATAAGGCCGGAATTCAAGGGAGGATAAATTCTTTTGATGATGCTTTCTAAGGTATGTTATTTACAGGTCATCTCACCATTTTCGCAATAATTTTTTTTATAGAATGATTCAGACCATGAAATTTCTATACCATTGAGGAAAAATATCCAAGTATCTTTGGTAAAAAAATTATCTTTTGGTTCGTTGTATTTTTGGAGTTACACTCCGTGGAAAATAGGGTTTGTGGCTAGTCCTGAAACTAGTCTAAAAAAGGTGTTTCAGGTAAAAACGTCATAACTTCATCATAACAGATCCAAATTTAGTAATACCAAATGTGTTGTTTATAGTACAATATTTAGTATGTTGTGCAATAGTTGCAGATCCATTAAAAAAATATTCCATGCGGGGCACACTCTACAAGGTCGCTCTCTAGAATAAGCTAGAATTCAACAAGTTGTGCCATTTTTTCTACAACTCCTTTTTTGAGAGGTTCCAAGTAGTGAAACCTAGAGGAATTGCATAAAACAAACTGAAGAAAATTGTGTATCATTTTCAGATATTTGTTCATAGAGGTACATAGTTATGATTATTTCAAGTTAGGGTTGTTGACTAATCCAAAACTAGTCATGTGAGACTAAACAAAAGTTTGATGAAAATGATAGTCTCTTGTTGTTAAAGTTAAGGAAGGTTTGTAGGTATGTGACCATATGCACCATGTCTATTACAGAGTTATGAAATTGATGAGGGCTTTTGGTTGAGGTACATGTTGGGTACATGGTTGAGACAAGTACTTGATGAGTTGGCACATACATGAGGTGTATAGTGTTCGACAACACAGGTATTCCAACATAGGACGAACACCTTCAGTAACCACTCACAAAACTAGATCAAAGATCAACACACCGATGTTTTCATGTGGTGAAACCCCTACGGGGAAACATCCACGACCCCATCTAATGCGACCACTTGGAGCATTTTATTAATACAAAGAAAAAGATTACAGAGAGATTTTACAAGAGAGTTTCTCATAATCGATCATCAGAAAATGACCCTCCATGCTCTTTAAATAGATATCATGGACCAATCAGGTGTTAATCCACAGATCAATGGCCATTAAGATTGAGGAGAGTATGAATTGTCATATCACTCTATGTCGAGAACATATTGTGACCATCGGATTTCCTAACTACAAATGCATACTAAAGAAACACACTAAAACACACTTTTACCTAACGACATATTAGACCAAGTAGATCTTAACCAACTCCTAAGTGTCTAAATATCCTAACATCCCCCCTTAAGAACAACCTGGGATAGGATTGAAGGATTTACAATAGTGACACAATAGGAGAAGGAAGGAGGCATTAGAGTCTATCCCCCCTTAATGACAACTTCCTGAACTCCTAACATAGATCGGAGTTTGGAAAACATTGCTTCTGTAAGATACTTTGTGAGAATGTCTGCAACTTGATCTTCTATAGGGAAAAAGAGCACTTCAATAACTTGATCATGAATTAGCTTTCTGATGAAGTGCATGTGTAGCTTGATGTGTTTTCTACGCTGATGTTGAACTGGGTATTTGGCAAGCTTGATGGCACTCTGATTGTCACACCAAAGGCTGGTCAGATGTTGGTGTTGGAATACAAACTTTGAAAGGATCTTTCGAAGCCAAAAGGCTTCTTAACTTGCATTTACTGCTGCTCGATACTCTACTTTTGCTGAAGAAAGTGCGATATCCTGTTGTTTCTTATAGGCCCAAGTGACAGGTCCTGAACCAAGGCTGAAAACATAACCTACAGTAGACTTTCGATCATCAGGGTCGCCGACCCAATCTGAATCAGTGAAACCAACCAATAAAGGAGTCCCCACTGAACTGTAATGTATCCCGAACTGAACTATACCACAAACATAGTGAAGTATCCTTTTAGCTACTTTCCAATGGCTTTCATGGGGTGTTTGAATATATCGAGAAACAAGACCAACAACAAAGGAAAGATCAGGATGGGTATGAGTCAAGTATAAGAGGCTACCAACTAATTGATGGTACAAGGTGGCATCAACTTCAGGAGAAGTACAGGTGGTAGAAAGCTTGACTCCAGAATAGAAGGGAGAAGGGGTTGGTTTACAATCGTCCATGTGAAAGTGACAAAGAAGGTCACAAGAATACTTAGACTGGGAAAGAAAAATTCTTTCATTGGCTTGCAAAACTTGGAGGCCAAGGAAATAGTGCAAAAATCCTAAGTCCATCATTTCAAATTTCTTCTTAAGGTTGGTTTTCACATGGTTTAAAAGTTTTGAGTCACTACCAGTAAGGATAAGGTCATCAACATAAAGGACAAGGATTATGAGATGGCTTCCTACTTTCTTGGTATAGACATTAGGATCAGAATGGAATCTAGAGAATCCAGTGGCAATAAGAAATCTATCCATTTTGGCATACCAAGCTTGAGGAGCTTGCTTGAGACCATAAAGAGATTTTGTGAGGCGAAAAACAAGGCTATAATCATTCTGGACATAGCCAGGAGGTTGTTCCATGTAGATTTCTTCTTGCAAATCTTCATGCAAGAAGGCGGATTTAACATCCATCTGATGGACCTCCCATTTATGTGAGGTAGCAAGGGCAAGAACAAGGCGGATGGAATTCATTTTTTCTATAGGGGAAAAGGTTTCATTATAGTCAATTCCTTCAACTTGGGAAAATCCTTTGGCAACTAACCGAGCCTTGTGTCTTTCAACACTTCCATCTGATGTATACTTATTTCTGTAGACCCATTTTCATCTAACAAGTTTTCTTCCTTTTGGAAGAGGTACAAGATCCCAAGTATCATTTGCCATTAAAGAACGATACTCTTCATTCATTGTTGTATCCCAATCTAGATGACCTGAAGCTTTTTCAAATGTCTATGGATCATGAGTTTATGAAACTTGAGCCAAAAGAGAAGAGGCTTGCTGGAACTGTGAACGTGTCCGATGTTGATCTGAAGGATCACCGACAAGATCACCAGCTGCTTCTCGTGTTGAACAGACCCATCTAGTAAGCGGTGGAGATGGTGTTGGTTCAGGTTCAAAGGACTCATCTGGAGGAGGGTGAGCAGGTGGAGGTGGATTTTCATCCTCATTGTCATCATCTGAAGAAGAAACTAGATCATAAGAAGGCACAAACATCAAAGATGGCTCACAGGACGAAGAAGGCACAATCATCGAATTAGGCTTGCAAGACAAGAGATTTTCATCAAATTTAACATCTCTTCTAATAATAATTTCATTACAATGTGATTGAAGAAGTCTGTAACCTTTGACATCTTCAGAATAACCAACAAATATACACTTGTCACTTTTAGGCTGCAATGCTTTCCTTTTCTCATCAGGAATGTGAGCCCATGCTATACTGCCAAATACACGGAAGTGGCTTACATTTGGTTTAATTTTAGTCCAAGCTTCTTCTGGTGTTATATTTTTAAGAGCCTTTGTGGGAGTACGATTTACAATGTAATTTGCACATTTGATGGCTTCCACCCAATACTTTAGACTTAATCCCTTAGATTAGATCATACAATTAGCCATTTCTTTTAATGTGCGGTTCTTTCTCTCAGCAACACCATTTTGTTGTGGTGTATATGGAATAGTGTGTTGCATTTGGATTCCCTGTGTAGTGCAGTATCTTGTAAAATTATTGTTCACATATTCACCTCCATTATCTGTTCATAACCTTTGAATTTGATGTCCATATTGCTTTTCTACAAGGGCTTGTAGGCCAAAAAATTGTCAAAATTTTCACTCTTGAGTTTTAAGAAGTAAACCCAAGTATGTCTGGAAAAGTCATCAATGAAAGTTAATAAATACTTGCACCCAGAAAAAGAAGGAGAAGAAAGTGGACCACACAAATCACTGTGAACAAGCTGCAAAGGACCCGAGGCGTGTCAAGAGGCACGTTTGTCAAAACTATCCCGATGATGTTTGTTGAGAACACAACCGGCACAAACACCATCTCTACATGAAACAAGAGGAAGACCAGTCACCATCTATTGATTACAGAGTTGTTGCAATGAGCGATAGTTTATATGACCAAACCGCTCATGCCAAAGTTTTCTCAAGTCATCGCTATGAGCAACAAAAACTGATGAAAAAGCTGATGACCCAAAGTTGTCAAACTTGTACAACCTGGTAATATCATCAAC
>ML783612.1:336727-356493 GCA_009831015.1 Picea engelmannii | reverse complement strand
GATGAACTGGCCAATTCCCAAAACATTGAAGAATCTTAGAGGATTTTTGGGTTTGACAGGTTACTACCACAAGTTTTTTGGGCACTATGGAAGAATAGAAGCACCTTTAATGACACTAACTAAGAAGGATGCATTTTCATGGACTCCAGAGGCAACTAAATCTTTTGAACAACTTAAAGAGGTGATGTGAAAAGCTCCTATCTTGACCACTCCAGACTTCACAAAAACCTTTACTGTGGAATGTGATGCCTCGGGAAATGGAATTGGTGATGTCCTAATGCAAGAAGGAAGGCCCCTGGCTTTTGAAATTCGACCACTCAAGGGAAAGGACTTACACAAACCCATTTATGAGAAGGAAATGATGGAAATACTACATGCATTGAAGAAATGGCATCCTTACCTAATAGGTAAGCACTTCAAGGTAAAAAAGAATCATGATAGTCTTAAATACTTCTTGAAACAAAGACTATCTTCAAAAGAAAAACAAAAATGGGTAACCAAGATATTGGTTTATGATTTTGAAATCATCTATAAAAAGGGGAAGCAAAATGTTGTGGCAGATGCACTCTCAAGAAAGGATGAAGATGTTGAGGCCTTTCTCTGTTCTATCTTGATCATCCAACCCGATTGGATAATAGAAGCAAGGGATGAATGGAAGAATGACGAAAAAGTGTGGAATGTCATTCAAAGGTTGCAGCAGGATTCCAATGCATCAGATACATTTACATGGAAAAATTATTCACTATGGTACAAAGATTGCTTATATTTATGTAAGAACTCCCAAATCAAACAAAAGGTACTATTGGAATTGCACACCTCTCCAGTAGGAGGGCACTTGGGATTCTTGAAAACCTACCATAGGGTCAAGAATGGTTTTTTTTTGGGATGGCGTTAAAAATGATGTTCAAAGGTTTGGGGAAGAATGCTTGGTTTGCCAACAAAATAAGGTGGAAACAATTAATACACCGGGTCTTTTACAACCATTATCCATCCCAAGTCAGTGCTAGGAGGAGGTTTCCATGGATTTTGTCACAGGTTTACCGAAGTCTGAAGGAGAGAGTGTCATCATGGTGATTGTTGATAGAATGACCAAGTACGCACACTTTTTTGCACTCTCTCATCCCTTCAAAGCTAGTACATGTTATCAGATAAATTGGTAGGTGCAGACACTAACAGATCTCCCTAGATCCACCTGGATCTAGAACAAAACAGGACAGGACATGACTCTTTCTCTAAGTTGTATTCATTGAATCTACTACTAAGAAGGAATGAGTGACATATCTTTATATCTCTTCCTTAGGTCTTTGTTGTTCCCGCTTCGCTCTGGTTCTCTTATGAAATCAGGTCCAAGACTACACAAACCAACCTAAGAGAAGATAACAAAGTATATTCAATGTCAACCTATGCATATGATCAAGGAGTTATGCAATAAAATAAGAGTGATTTTATGGGAAAGGGACATGCCTCTGTATTATATTAAATGAAAGTAGAAGATACAACCAGATCGCCTTGATGTCGCAAGCTTCCTTTCAGTGACCCTTGGTTCCAACACACATACTTGCTCTACATTTGCATGAAGAAGATCCAATACCACTTGATAGACCAAATAGAGTCTTCAAGCTTCTATCCAAGAAAATTTCTTCACACAATTCTTTCACCAATTCTTCATTCAATCTTGCTTAACCTTTTCCATGATAAAACTTTCAATATATAGGAGAAGGAGAGATTGTTAAATGGATGGGGATGATCCCACTAAATATGAGAAGTCAGTAGGATGCTAACCATGCGAATGCCAACTCATTTTCTAGAAGATTCCCTTCTAGAACCTTCGTGACCTCTTCTCTTTTCCAAGCTTTGAAACAGCTTCACACCCTACCTATAGAGCATACTGCGAACAGTTCACACTCTAAGTATGGGTTGCCTATGAGAATGAAGGATTTTCGCACCCTATAACATAGGCTGCCTGTGAACTCATCTTAAAAACATGTTTTTTGGAAGAAGACAACAATCACTTTTCTCAGGCAAAAAGTCATTGTGGGAGCCTGAATACATCGCTTGTAGAGACATCACCAGAGTGACCAAAATAATGTGTAACAGAATGCCCCCCAAAGTATGAGGCTGGAACTTGTGGCAACCGAAATACTTTGTAAAATGCATGTGTGTGTCAAAAACAAGGAGCGCACCTAATTGAAAACCTGTAAACAACCAAGCATCTGCAGAATATAATACCAGTTATGAGGTAGGCATTCCCATGCTCAAATCACAAATGAATGGAATCATAAACGTAGTTCATGGCCACCAATCATACACCATGGATCCATGTCGTCAAAATGCTACATAGCCACCAGAAATACACTATGGATCTATGTGATAAGACTTGAATTAAGACATAGCCACGTGACATACAAAGTGGATCTATGTGCTGATACAAATCATACATACTCCATTGCAGCCTGGATCAAAAAGATGAGACCCAGGGTCTTCAATACCGTCACCTAAAAGTACGAATCTAGCCATGCGATTACATGTGCTGAAGTCAAACATGGTAGAAACCACTTGATTACTGGTCATTGATGAAAACCGTTAACAAGTGCAAGGGAAATCACCATTGATGTCAATGACTCCCAAGGTATCGAAGTACAATCCGAACGAATGCGAATGACAGAGATGAAGTTGAGCACTCGGTGGAATCTCTTGATCAGGGATCAATGATGTGAAACCCCTGTTGAAAGTGAAGAGACCTGCCATTAAGGCATGCAGGTTCCAAGGTACTAAATGATTTCAAGGTCTCATTTCTCGATAATGAGTTGGAGTCGATGGAACAAGACTCATCTCAAGAGGGCCTTGATGTATCCCCCATCAATGACACAAAATAAGTAACAAATTTTGAGGGTGAAACAAAGTATGAACACGGGTTGAAACGGACATAGGGAAGGCTGACATAGTAAGAATGGACAACTGTAGATGGCCGACTCAATAGAGGGATCGTTTGAACTTGTATTGAACATATGAACGACACGACCAAGGACTTGGCAGCCCTGACTCAAAGACGACCCAAGATATGACCTTGTAGCAAGTCAAACGAGAGACAAATGGATTTCCCAACCCGGATTCAAATGACGAATAGGGGGTGTCATGTTCAAGAGTGACGCTTACTGCCATTAATATGAATACGAAAACATATCCCTTTCCCAAAATTTCCCCCGCCATTTCTGGTGAGTACCTCTTTATTTTTACACAAGCTTGAGGAGGATAACATATGCTTGTTGATGTAAGCTCATCCTTCGGATGAGTCCCTCAGAGTATATTTAACAAACCCTAGGAAGGAGTGTTTCGGTCCCATTGCGGGTCTTTTGATGTTTGTTTAACGAGTCCAAGGATAGAAAACTCGGGGGTTTTTCATGTTTTGAGAGTCTAAAAAACACTTAAAGAGAACTCTCCCAGTTCCTTTTTTGTAAAAGAGTTCGACGAGACCAAAAAAGTGATAATATATCACCCGTCGAATGTTTTCTTCAAATGCTTTAACGAGCATGAAAAGAACAAGATCGCTCGGCAATCTTTTCATTTTTATGGAGCATGAAAAGAGCTTAAAGGATACTCCTTTACATTCGTCATTTTCGTGTTACCATGACGAGTACGAAAAGACGAGAAAAATTATACTTGGTTACATTCTCATATATTTTCGAGCGCAAGAACGAACGAAGACTGAGCTCGAGGTTTTTCTGAAAAACCCTAAAAAAGTAGTTGCACATACGACAAAAAGAAAAAACACCTGTACCACCTCGTTCGGACTTCGAAGTTGCTATATCTACAAAAAACCACACTCACAAGGCTATTAGGGTATTAGGTTTTATAAACAAAGCAATAAAAATAATATAAAAAATAGTAAAAAGTGAATAAATATGGGTGAAAAGGAATTTTTACCATTTCATTGTTACTTTGCCAAAAACTTGTCCAACATACCTCATTTTCCCCCAAATTTCTTTGCTCGATTGCGGGAGGCACAAGCGATCATTCGATGAATGGTTTCAGCCAACAAGGTAATCTCTTGATTCTCCAACTTTTCCATGGTTTATTTTTGTTTTTATGGGCAATTTTTAGAGTTTTGAGTCCATTTTAGGGTCAGAACATGCGCTCAAGCATTCTAGCAGGTGGGCCATGCAGGACCTATCAGAATCTAAGATTCTCACAAGTGGGATCCAGGGCACCTGTAAGAATCTTGCATTGTGTAAAAGGTTCACCTGCAGGGGATGAAAAATGGATTTTAAAGTGAGGTTTTGCTCAATAAAAATTATGCAAGAGTTTAAAACAAGTTGTTAACTTCCCTCTCATGGCTCTATTGCAAGTGTTTGACCATCACAATGTTGGAATGGGGGGAAAGAGAACATGATAAGGATGATTCTATCGCCGGGAATGACTTGGGTACAGTTGCTGCCCTCCGAGAATGTGGGCTCTTGAAATTTTTCAAGATTCCGGGCATGAGAGCCCAACTCAGGTTGTTAGAATACCCGGTCCACATGTGGGACATGGATCAACAGTTATTTCATGTGGGAGTCCATATGATGACACTAGATAAAGAGGATATCTATTTTCTGACGAGGTTGTCACGGCATGGATACGATGCTACTTTGACCAGAGGTAGAGGCGGCGAACTCCCTATGAGCGAGTATGTTCGCCAATATTGTGTTCCCAAGGCAGAGAAAAGCAAGGGTAAGGTTTCAATTTGGGGGGTCCAAGATATAACCCTACAAATCATCTTGTTTACTATTTCACGCATGGCTGGGAGCACTGCTCCACACATGGCTCTCCAAAGCTATTTCCAATACGCCATAGAGTTCACAGAGCCTCGGGTTTTCAACTGGTTGGATGAAGTTCTCCGCAGTATGAAGAGACAATTAACGAAGTGTAGAAGGGGTGACTTGAAGTAGTTTGGGTACAGGTCACTTTTGGTGTCATTCTTCCTCACGAGGGTCCCACTGTTGCGACTACATGTTGATTGGGGTTTACCAGCCCCACAAGATCCAAGGATACTGAGGTGGTGTAACCTCATGGATTGACACATAGCAGGGCCTATAATCAAGTATAATGATTCATTTTTTGACTGGTTGAGGCCCCAGATGCTAATGATCGACGACTATGCATATGCTGGTTTGGATTTCCGAGGGGATCCGGATTTGGTCCTGCCTGAGGATGCTCAGTGGGGTGACTTAGGTGAGAATTACACATTTTGTTCTTTTTAAATGTTTTTGCAAATTTTATCATATGAAATGTTTTTATGTTTATTCAAGGACTAATCAAAATTTTTATTTTTTATGACACAGATGTAGGTCCGTATCGACCTCCATGAACCTCTCCCATTCAAAGGCAAGGAGAAGTGGCTCCAGTGGTGAGATGGGATGCTGAAGACTACGAGGCAGGGGAACAGAACTTGGACGGGTTGACCGTGGATGTCCCAGACATTGCTATTGGGAAGATCCCAAGACGTTACCAACGCCATACTGTGGGTGTGTCCGAGTTTCTCAGTCGACTGCTCCGTAGGGTAGCCCGAGAAATTGTGTGTTATTGTGAGCGTCATCCGTGATGCTATTTTGTAGAAGTTATAGGATTCGTATTTTGAGATTTTGATCCTTGGACAAAAACTTTTTGTAAAAACTTTTGATCGTTATATACATATATACGGCTTCTACTGGCTTATTTTGTGTTGTGTTATACATGTAATGTGTGATTGGTTTATAAATGTTCCAAATGTCTGTCTAACACATAGTTAGCTAAGGCATCAGTCAATGTATTTAGACATCTAGGAATGTGATGATATTCGATATAATCAAAATAACGTTCCAAGAGGCGAATTCGTAAATATACCCGTAATAAAGTAGGACTTCGGATAGCATAGACATTACTTAACTGTAGTACTACTAGCTACGAATCGATTCATATAACCAGGTGGTGGATATCAAGCGAAATAGTATCAATCAACAATTCGATGACGATGTTATATTCTGCAATATTATTGGTCGCACGACCGAGGCACACACCTTGTAGACTTATAAGTTTGTTTTAGGGGCGTAAATTGCCCATGAAATAGAAGCAAGGTTCTGAGTACTACATCTAGCATCATCGATGAAGCCAATGTGGGGTGGCGAAGACTCCAACATCTGGAAACCAAGCACAACGCAAGATAAGTGGTCGAGGGAAGAGACCAAATAACGAAAAAAACATACTAAAGTAACACACCAAAAAGTATGATACAATAAAATACAAGCACTCATGCACAGGTGATCTTAAGCATAGTACTTCTTTAAGTACAACCCATTTCTGAGTTCACTCAAAGGGATACCGTCGTAGTCCACCAACTCATAAGCTCCTTTCTCCAAAATGCGTCTGACGATATAAGGACCTCGCCATATAGCTTCAAATTTTTTGGCTACTAGCATATCTTGATCTTGTTCGTAAAGGAGAACCAGATCACCTTCAGAGAAAATGTGTGGCTTGACATGTTTGTCATATTGGGCTTTGACACGTTTCTTCTGGGCTTCTATAACTAGGGTGGCATCGCCATGGGTTTCGTCTAATTGCATGAGATAAAACAAACGTTCTTCTTCGGCATAAGTGTTTGGGAGAATTTTGACAGCTAGTTTTAGGGAGGGTATCTCACATTCAATTGGCAAGATGGCTTCTAGACCATAGACTAACTGAAACGGTGTAAACCTGGTAGCAGACTTAACGGATGTCTGGTAAGCCCATAATGCTAAAAACAATATCGTATGCTAACTTGTTTTGTGAATCCCTATCATTCGTCAAAGCATGGTAATGAGGATTTTGTTTATTGCTTCAACTTGGTCGTTGGCTTGTGGGTAATAGGGTGTTGAGTTTTCATGGCGAAGACCCAACTTTTCAATGAGTTCAGACATTATGAAGTTTCTAAAGTTTCTACCATGGTCAGTAATGATAGGTTGAGGAAGACCAAACTGAGCAATGATGTGATTGAATATAAATAATGTTGCAGTCCTTCCGGTATTGTCGAATGTTGGCATCACCTCGACCCATTTCATAAAATAATCTATGGCTACAATAATGTATCCATGACCCTTGATGGAGTGATGGTGACATGTCATGAAATCGATACCCCATTTCGCAAAAGAACAAACGGAGACCATGGGGTGTAGAGGAGAAGGGTGTGATCGTATTTTATTGTTGTAGGTTTGGCAAGCATGGCATTTTTGGACAAAAATTAAACAATTGTTGAATAAAGAAGTCCAAAAATACCATGCTCATAATATCTTATGGGCAGTAGCATACCCATACATGTGACCACCACAGGCTCCAGAATGGAAGTCATTTAGGGATTTCTCGACTTCGTTAAATGTGAGGCAGCGTCGAAAAATGGAGTCAATCCCAAGACGATAAAGAGTATCACCGAGGATAATATACTGACGGGCTTGGTAGCAAATTCGATGACGGTCCATTATAGACAAATTGGGCTGGAAAGTCTAGGTCTGGAGATATATGATGATATCTCTGTACCAAAGGTTGTCGGAATTGATCAAGAAAAGGGATTCATCGGGTAATGAATTGTCTGCTACACTTTTCGTCTCAGAGCAGGGAAGGTTGCATATTAACTCGGCAAACACCAGGGATTTCTTGGACTTACTACGTTGGAATTCTAAGTCAAACTCTTGGAGTATTTTCCCCCTAGCAATTGGCATGTAAGAATTTGTTGCATAGGGTTGTAGTTAGAAATTACCATAGTCTTGCGGGAAAGGATATAGTGCCGGAAACGTTGAACGCTTGGACGACTGCCAAGGCCAGTTTTTAAACATGTAAATACTTGGTTTCGGTAGTCATGAGACTCCGACTCAAGTAATAGATGACATGTTCATCATGACAATCATCCTCCTAGACAAGAACCATAGTGATGGTATAGTCTGAGGCTGCGAGGTAAAGGAAATAATCCTGACTATAATTAGGTGGGAAGAGTAGTGGGGTACATGTCAAAGACAGTTTCAAAGCTTTGAAAGCTTTGTTGGTAGTGGTATCCCATACAAACTCAGAACCTTTCTTGAGCAGTCGTGTAAATCCAAGATTTAGCTCAACATAGTTTGTGATGAAATGATGGAGAAAGATTTCCTTCCCTTGCAAACTTTGTAACTGGCGAAGTGAGGAAGGAGGAGGGAGATTGAGAATCACCTCGACCTTCAAAGGCTCTACCCTGATCCCTTGACGTGAAACAATAGAGCCCAGAAGTCGGCCAGATTCTACACAAAAAACACATTTGTGGGGATTTAAGCGTATGTGGTAAAATCGACATCGAAGGAAAATGGCGCGGAGGTGTATTGGATGATATACACGGCATATGGAATGAGCAGGTAATTCATCGAGATATGGATGCACAATGTGCTTTATATCATGAAAGACATAATACATAGCACGTTGAAAAGTTGCACCGACATTCTTTAAACCGAATGGAAGTTTCCGGTAGGCGAAAGTTCCCCAAGGACAAATAAAAGTAGTCTTGTGTTGGTCCGCGGGTATGATATTGATTTTATTATATCCATAGAAACCATCCATCAGAGAGAAGATTTCTCTTCCGGCACAATCATCGACGATCTAGTCAATGAAGGGGGTAGGAAAGTTGTCTTTAGGACAAGCTTTGTTAATGTCTCTATAATCAATGCATATGTGGACTGTGCCTTGTTTCTTGTCAATCAAAACAAGATTGGAAACCCGGTCAGTTAGAGCCATAGGGTAAATAAAGCCAACTTTAAAAAGTTTCTCAACTTCAAGCTTGATAGAAGCTGCTTTACGTGGGTGGACTGGATGAAGTCATTGCCGGACGAGTTTAGCACCCGGGTATGTCTTAATCTCATGTACCACAATTTCTGGGTCAATCCCCAAAATTTCCTCATAGCTCCATGTGAAGACGTCACTAAATTATTAGAAAAGAGACTTGTAAGTGACAACTCCATCATGGGAACATGAAGCTCCGATATGCACATTTTTGACAACTCCAGGTTTTATGGATATGTCGAGGGGGATGGTGGGTGAGATATTACTTAAGTTCTCTTTGCAGAACATATCGTGTGTAGACTCAGGAATGGTATAAATGATTACAATGGTCGACAGAGTCGAGATTCGTTGGTAACCCTCGATAGTGTGTTGTTATAGGAAGAGGATGGAATGATGATGTCCATCATCCCAAGCAGTATCTTCCATGGACATAACAGACATAATCATCTCGTCTGTAGGAAAAATGACATGGAATGGATCCGGAGATAAATCACCAAGAGAGGGGGTAGAAGGGGTTGCCGATTATATCGCTTGATAAGTGGATTCAACCAGACTCAAAGGAATTTCATTGCCATAACGAAGATGATCGTCGGGTTTGGGTACCATCCACGGTTCATAGGACACAGGAGTTTCATGAACAGAGGTGGATATCATGTTGATTGAGGCGACAAACGGATGTGGAACATTGAGTGGTGGAATGGGGAAAGTACCCATCAAAGAGGAATCTTTAAGAAGACCCACACTGACGTTCTCATATCCAGGGGGGGTTTTACAATGAAAGGTACATTGCCAATACGTGCATCAGAATGAAAGAAGGCCAATTGGTCTACGGTAATTACTTTTCCTTGATGTGGGAAATGCACGACACGAAAAAGAGTGGACACAACTGCACACATGGAATCGATCCAGCTATGACCAAGTAGAAGGTTGTAATCGAGAGGAGCGTCAAAGACCTCCACTTCAACGTTGACCGTTTTTCCTTCTAACGTAATAGGTAATGAAGGGAGGAGAGCGTAAGGCTCAAAACCAGAGGCATTGAAGGATTTGAGCGTGTTGTGGGATTCAGTTAAAGGAGGAGAGTCGATAGCTTTCTAGCAGGTAATAGACATGACACACGTCGAGGCACCCTCATCAATAAATGTTCTACAAATGTTTTTGTCGGAGACAATAACTTGTATTTGGAATGTGAGTTGAGGGAGGTAACCTTGGAATGTCATCTTCCAAGTCAAAAATTATTAAATTTGTATCCGTAGGGTTGATTCCACCAATAGATTTCAACAGTGCCCTTCGTTGTATAGGACAACTCTGAAGGACTTCGAGGGATGACATCGCAGATGGTGCTTGGGCCAGATCTTCAACAATACTGTAGTTATGGGCAGCACGTGCATGAGGATTGAAAGTAGATTTTGAAACAACACCCTTTGGGGGAGGGAGAAGAACTGTATCTAGGTTCGGTCATTCGATATGAAGAGGACCATTGGTAGGTGGAGTTGTGGGGGATGGTTGGACCAACAATGGAGGTATTGCATCGACCTTCTCTTTGGAGGAAGAATAATCTTTGGCTCGGGTGGTAAGTGTGATGTCATTCTTCTTTGAATCACCTATACACATTAAGACATGGGATGTATTGGAGGGGGAAGGTTGGTCATGAATGACCAATTGGGCCTATTGTTGAGAAGGGAAGGGTTGTGACAACACGATCAGAGTGGGGGGTTTAGAGGTCCCTTGAAGG
Organism: Picea engelmannii; assembly: GCA_009831015.1. Classification (NCBI taxonomy): domain Eukaryota; kingdom Viridiplantae; phylum Streptophyta; class Pinopsida; order Pinales; family Pinaceae; genus Picea; species Picea engelmannii. The sequence continues at coordinate 345,974 of ML783612.1, read as the reverse complement.
AACTTAGTAACCTTGACTCGTCGTGGACAATCCTTAGTGTAGTGATCATCACCATAGATAAGACAAGGGTATCGGGGTTTGCGCTTATCCCTATTGTCAATAGGTGGTGTTTTGGTTTTCTCAGATTGCGGATTATTTTTATCCTCCTTGTTCTTACCCTTTCCTTTTTTGGATTTATTTTTTCCAGCGGGGGTAGATTGAACATAGTTTACCTCACAAGTCTTGCCGGTGGGAGGGGTAGGATATGGAGCATTTTGAACATTATAAGAAATGGATTTGGGGTTGTTTCTAGAGGTTTGGATAGAATGAGGTTGGGCATGGAAAGTGCCAATCACTTCGTCAGCTGCATAAGAGGCAGTAGGAGTATTTGAAGTAGTAGAAGTAGAAGGATGAGGTGCATCAGGGAGTAAGTCATAAAGAGTACCCGTTTGTGAGTAAACGAGGTCGAGGTATTGAGCATGAATGATTGCCTGTTCTTCTATGAAAACTCCACCCATGGTGATGTCACGAGCGATGTCATTCACAAATGATTTCGTGAACCACTCTGCCAGCAACTGATCGGGAAGTTCGAGTTTTATGAGACGTCATCTCCATCACCACTCATGAATGTGATCAAATATATGAGTGGCTTTGGTTTGTTTGAAAGAACTCAAAATTTCGGTTCCCATTTCGTGGCAGATTGGTAACTAGTAGTGGGTGAGGAAAGACATAGTGAGGGTGTTGAAGTCAGTGAAGAAGCCTCATGGTAATTCTATATACCACTTCATGGTGGAACCTGTGAGGGTTTACTGAAAAAGGCGTAAATGAATAGAGTCATCCATGAAGGATTTGGATGAGCACCAAAGGTGAAAATTCATTACATGATTGTTCGGGTCCTCTCCCGGTTTACCATCGAATTTAGGGATGTCGGATGGTAGTTTGGGCAGTATGGTGGGCCATTGAGGAGAGTGACGGATCAGATCATTTAAAATTCTCAACAGATCAGGGAGGTCTAGGGTGGCTAAGAAGGGTAACTGTCTATTCAAATGTGGGTACTGGTGACTTTGGGGAGGGAGTCCCATCGGTAGACCAGTCGAACCATAAACAATTTTCATATAATGCGAAGATTCGGGTAGATTCAGTTGTTGGTGTGAAGGAAAGTAATTCATAGGGTTTCACCCTTGAACAGGGGCATGGGCTTGAGCATTCAAGCCCCAAATAGGATTGGACGTGTCTGGATATGGTTGGCCTATACTAGGGGGTATGAAGGAGCTAGCTTGAGTCTGTTGCCCCCCAGTCGAGGGAGTATTATGTTGAATAAGATAATTCCAATACTGGGCCAAGGATGGAGGTATGTGTTTTCCATAGGGAGAGGTCGATGGGGGTTTCCCTCCAATTGGGGGTTGCATCCCAATTGGGATTTGTCCTGCAAAAGGGGATTGGGTTTGGCTTCCTTGGTGAAAATGTCCACCTACAGGAATCTGGTAATTAGGTGTGAAAGACAAGATGGTGCCACTAGGGTCGATGCCTCTGATAGAGGATGGAAGAGGTCCTCTAAGAGGGGGTCGAGGAAGTGTCATAATGAAACCGGGAACGAGATGGTGCCCAGAAGGAGTGGAAACGCCAGGAGTCCCAGATGAGATTTGTGTAGGAGAGGGAATAGAATCATTCAATGCATGATATCTGGGCGGAAGTGTTGGGGTGAATCTGGGTGAAAGTAGTGTGCCAATGGGGGCTTGGAAATCCGTTGTAATCCTGGTGTGAGGACTCGTAGTATCTAGTACCATTGTGTAATAGACTGTTTGTAGAGGGATAGTCAAGATGTGGTTAGTTGGCGGAGTGTCTGTACCAGAAAAATAATAGGCAGTAGTAAAAGGTATTGCGTCTGGATCAGATGTTTCGGGAAGCTCAGGTGTGACCATGATATCAATGCCTGCTCCTGAGCCAAAGAGATCCCATCTAAAAATTCCAGTAGTCCAAAAAGGATCTTGACCCTTAGGTCCTATGAAAGGTCCAGTTGGTAATCCAGAAGACTAAACAACTATATCTCTGTAAGAATTCACTCGAACAATACGTCTCTCGGAGTCGAGAGGAAGTCGGAAGTCCTCTCAAGAATTGGTAATTCGGAACCGTTCTAAAGAGGTAGTTCTTTCCACTTGTGGAGTAGCAATGTCTTGGACTTCACTCTATTGAGGAGAGCCCTCCAGTGAGTTGGTAGGCAAGGGTTGAGAACCTTCCAGATCTTTTGGGGGCAGGCCTTGCATTCTATGTGAATGATGTGGAGGGTCAATTGTGATCGAGTTAGAATTTTACGAAATAAATTCTATGGCCAACTTGGGTAAACAAACAACATGCGCTAATAAAATCTAGGAAGAAAAACCAAGAAAACAAGACCTTCTAATTCCAAAGTCACTAGTTGGTGATGAAATCCAACATCGCGATGACGAGACAAGAAGGGGTTGGGCCAGGGTGGAAAAGTTACGTTGACGACCTGCTTAACAGACTTACACCCTAGTGTAAGCTCCCACACACAATCATGGGTATACCCTCCAAGGATCCCAAGTGAGTCTGGCCAACGTCGATTCCAGGTACCGTGAAGACTTACCCCTTGATAGTCACCTTGTGTCAGACCCTAAGAAGATAGGCTACTAAGGTTACCACAAACAACAATGATGCCTGGGGGAATAGTCGACAATTGGATCCAGACGCAAGGGCAGGGTATCTAGCTCGAAATCAACTTGAAAGGATTCCACTCATCATTGTGGGTATACCTTCAAGTGACCCCTGTAATATGTGCAATCTCTACACTGATATCAACAAAGAAGGGTGAGTAACTCTGTCAATCTCAATGTGACCTCAGGTTTGACCCTTGTGTGAGAAGGGCTTCCTAGGACAAAATGTTGCAAATGGAATTTGACACTCCTTATCACAAGATACTATTGTGTGTTTTTTTCTTTGGAGAGTGTGTCTTACTGCCTATTCCAAAGCTCTAGCCTAGCTAATGTTGGTGTAAAAGAGCCCTAGAAAACGAACTAGTTGAATTTTAAAGTTGCGCAATATTATTAAAGGTTGTTGTTACGCAAAAAGGAGACAGAAATGAAACCGATGTTGTGTGAGACTCTGACCCAACAATGCGTAAATAGGGATGAATGATACAAATTTTTGTTCAATGAATCCTATTTACAAGATGGAAAGAGGAGTTTTCTAGAACAATGTGAACTACGATGTATGATCTTCTCTTAAATGTAATATCAAACAATCATGAACAATGCAAATTTCCTATTCATTCTCTTTCAATACTTGAATGCCAATATTTTTCGAATAAAAGGTTGCTTAAAAAAAAAAAATTCTTTTAAATGTTTTATTAGAAACCAAGCAACAGGGATGGAACTAAGCAAAGGTAAGCAACCAACAAAAAAGAAATACACAACAAACACCCAAATCGATCTTTCAATGAAAATAAAAATAACAAATTGACAAGACCGGTCTCTTCAAATGCACATGGGTAACAATTTTCCGAGTAATAAGCAATTGAAAAGGACAATTAATCTCAACTTTTAATCCAATCAAAATCTCCCAACCAAACAAGCACTCGGATTTTGGAATCGGAGATTATACCCTTGTTAAAAAAAGGTCAAGAGGTAAAAATTGAGAAAAAATGATCAAGAAGAGTTTTTGATTTCCGAAAACTAATCATTCGTGAGATTTGAAGTCAAGAAACATTCAATCACTGGCCAGGGAAGTTCTTTCTAGAGACACCAACCAATCTGGGCATCTGAAGACACAAAAGACTTAATCCAAAATTTTTACAAGTGAGTTCGCAGTCTAACAGTGGGGTACAATGAGAGAATTAAGGATTCTCGCAAGCTAGACACAGGCAGGTTGTGAGAAGTTTGCACTGAAATGAACACTATGGTGTGAACTTAAGTGATTCTCGTAGGCTACCGAAAGGTGCAGTGCGAGAAGGTTTGTAATCAATCAAATTTTGGAAAAATGACATAACTTTTTGAGGGAACTTCAGGATCCAGGGAGTCTATGAGGATCTCCTCAAGACTCAGAGATTGATTGGGAATGTAAAAGGGTAGGTCAAGATAAAATGGACAGGTAAAAACCACTAAAATGGGTTGTATCCCCAGTGGAGTCGCCAATTTTGTTTTCAGATAAATCGGTAGGTTCGGACACTAACAGATCTCCCTAGATCCACCTGGATCTAGAAAAAAACAGGACAGGACATGACTCTTTCTCTAAGTTGTAACCATTGAATATACTACTAAGAAGGAATGAGTGACATACCTTTATATCTCTTCCTTAGGTCTCTGTTGTTCCCGCTTCACTCTAGTGCTCTTGTGAAATCAGGTCCAAGACTACACAAACCAACCCAAGAAAAGATAGCAAATTATATTCAATGTCAACCTATGCATATGATCAAGGAGTTATGCAATAAAATAAGAGTGATTTTATGGGAAAGGGACATGTTTCTATATTATATTAAATGAAAGTAGAAGATACAACCATATCGCCTTGATGTCACAAGATTCCTTTCAGTGACCCTTGGTTCCAACACACATACTTTCTCTACATTTGCATGAATAAGATCCAATACCACTTGATAGACCAAATAGACTCTTCAAGCTTCTATCCAAGCAGATTTCTTCACACAATTATTTCACCAATTCTTCATTCAATATTGCTTAACCTTTTCCATGAGAAACCTTTCAATATATAGGAGAAGGAGAGATGGTTAAATGGATGGGGATGATCCCACTAAATCTGAGAAGTAAGTAGGATTCCAACCATGCGAATGCCAACTCATTTTCTAGAAGATTCTATTCTAGAACCTTCGTGACCTCTTTTCTTTTCCAAGATTTGAAACAGGTCCGCACCCTACCTATAGAGCATGCTGCGAATAGTTCGCACCCTAAGTATGGGTTGCCTACGAGAATGGAGGATTTTCACACCCTATAACATAGGCAGACTGCTAACTCATCTTAAAAATGTGTTTTTTGGAAGAAGACAACAATCACTTTTCTCAGGCAAAAATTCCTTGTGGGAGCCTGAATACATCACTTGTAGAGACATCACCAGAGTGACCAAAATAATGTGTAACAGTACAGTTTCCATCACATTCATGGAGATAGTTCAAAAGCTACATGGTAGCCCAAAGATTATTGTAAGTGATAGAGATCCCATCTTCACTGGATATTTTTGGACATAATTATTTTCTTGTTTGGGTACTTAATTGGCTCATAGCTCATTGTATCATCCTCAATCTGATGGAAAAACTGAGATAGTGAACAAATTTCTGGAAGGCTACCTTCGTTTCTATGTCTCTGATAAACAAACACAATGGTTCAAATGGTTACCCTTGGCAGAATGGTGGTATAACACTTCCTTTCATACTACAACAGAAATGACACCATTTATGGCACTCTATGGATACCACCCTCCTTCCATCACTTCTTCTCTAAAAGAAAAATCTAAGGTTCAAGTAGTGGAAGATCACATCGAGCATCAACAACAAGTTCTCCAAATCTTAAAGGACAACCTGACCATGGCACAAAATCACATGAAACAATAAGTAGATCAACATCGTAGTGAAAGAAGTTTTGAAGTAGGATATTGGGTGTTTTTAATATTGCAACTATACAAACAGATGTCCCTCAAGCAAGCTAAGAAGGATAATAAATTATCAGCAAAGTACTATGGCCCTTATAAGGTGTTGCAAAAGATTGGTACTATGACATACAAATTGGAGTTTCCTTCATCTTCATGAGTACGCCTAGTTTTCCATGTTTCATTCTTAAAGAAGGTTATAGGTGACACGATCCCAGTTCAAACTATATTTCCAGAACTTGACGAGGAAGGAAAAATCATATTGGAGACTGAAGCCATCACTGACACAAGAATTTTCCAACTGAGGAATAGATCCATTTCAGAGTATCTCATTAAATGGAGGAAACTATCGACTGAAGATTCCACTTGAGAAGATGAGTCTTTTATACAAAAGCATCCAGAGTTACTCAAGCGTTGCGAACAACACTTGTCTCAAGGGTAGGGGCATGCTAGGCCCTAATATTGGCTCATTACCCCTTAATTGGGGCATATTACATTAGTAATGTTATTTTATTTATGTCGTCTTTATTCCATTAGTTGTAATTATACCTCCTAGTCTCCCATATATACCAAGGAGACATTTTCATTTGGAATCATATTGTACTTGAACATTTATGTGGGGTAAAAGGAGGTTGCCCCCTCGAAGAGGCTTATTATCTGAAATTGTCTCTTTTTCAAGGCGTTGAGTACTTATTCTGAGGTTTTTCTATGCTATATTGATATTTGGTTCTTAACAAGATCCCAATAGGTCACATGGATAAACATGAGAGATTATCCTTAAGTAAATCTCCACACTTTGATGGAACATATTATGCCTTTTGGAAAATCAGAATGAGAGTGTATTTGCGGTCACTAGGATATGATGTTTGGGAATCATAGAAGAATGGTTATGAATCCCAAGAAAATACACTTTTTGATATAGGTGCAAAGAATCTCAGTGAAAACAATGAAAAATCCATGAATGCAATTCTGAAAGGATTATCAAAATCAGAATTCACCAAAGTTATGCACTGTAAATCAACAAAGGAGAGGTGCGATAAACTAAAGAACACTCATGAAGGAGATGATAAATTAAAGCAAACAAAGCTACAAACTCACATGAGTCAATTTGAAAGCCTGGAGATGAATGAAGAAGAAAACATTGCAACATACCTTTTACTTGTGGATGAAATTGTAAACATCATAAGAGGTTTGGAGGAAATGATTGATGAGAAATTCATTGTGCAAAAAGTACTCAAGTCACTTCCTATGAGATTCAATCCTAAGATATCAACTCTTGAAGATAGAAAATAATTGGAAAAATTAACAATGGATGAATTATATGGAATTCTTACAGCCTATGAGATGCGTATAGGACAAGAAGAAGTACCTAAGATAAAAGTAGCATTCAAAGTATCAAAGAATACCAACAAAATATAAAGATTAAGTGGCAACTCCAATCATGATTTTGATGCAGAAGAAGCCAACTTTGTAAGAAGGCTACATAGAGGAACTTGAAAATATAAAGGTAAGCTTCCTTTCAAATGTTTTAATTGTGGTTACGCAAGATACTTTGTTGCCAAATTCACTCATAATAAAAACAAGGAAAGCAAAGATAAAGATGATTTCAACCCTAAAGAAAGAAGAAAGGATAAAAATAAAAGGAACAAATAATTCCATAAGAAAAAGAAGAATATCTATTCCAAAGAGAACGATTACTTATCTTCTAAAGTGATGAAGTGATGAAGTGATTGAAGGAGATGTTTTGTTCATGGACCTAGAAATATATTCTAATAAAGATGAATGCAATGAAAACATTCTAGAAACTGGATAAAATGATGATGTGGATGTTGATCTTGAAGGAGAATTACTATGTGTTCTATATGAAATAAAGAGACTTAGAAGAAAGAATAGATTGTTGAAGGAAGAATTGTCACATAATTCTGATCTGGTTTCTCAACTAGAAGAACAAAATAAAGTTGAAGAGGAAATAATGAATCAACTGCAAAACAGACAAGAAGACTATGAGAATCTTGGAAAATAAAATGTTTCCCTAATGAAGAAGATTGATGTGCTTATAGATGAGCTGAACAACAGTAAAAAATTTGAACAAAGTTCCATGATGTTAGACAATATTCTCAATAACCAAAGATCACCACTCGACATAACTAGACTTGGTTACAATCCCAACCCCATATTACACAGAACCAAGGAAGAACCCAAGAGCTTTTCTATGAACAATTCCATTGAACATAATGAGAACACCAGTGAAGAAAACCATGACTAATAGAAGCCAGATATCCTTCATAGGAAGAATGAATTTAGAAAGGTGATGACACTAAGAAGACCTACTATATGTTGGAATATTGGTTGTTGTCATTGATGTCAACCCTAGTCATGGGTTTTGGACCGCAAGATTGATAAAGGTATTTGGGCATGAAGGACAATGCACATGCATATACAACACCCATGAATGGATAGTATACATCATTTTGTTTCCGGTGGTATGTGGAATGTCACGTGGATCCTCATGGTTTAGGAGAAATGAATTTTTGAAGATGACAAAGTGAATTAAAGAAGGAAGTACATGTAGGCCCTGAAGATAATTAAATAAAAGAATTACAAAATAAGAAAGTGTCAGGTCAGCCATAATGTTAAAAGGAAGTGACATAAATGGTATAAATAAATATCATTATACAGTCATTTGATACAATTTGAATTTAAGATGAAATAAGAAGAAAAGAAGGCCAGATTTCAAGGGAGGATGAAGTATTTTGGTGATGTGTTCTAAGGTATGTTATTTTCAAGTCATCTTACCATTTTTTCTATAACTTGTTTTCTAGAACGATTCAGATGGTGAAATTGCTATGGTATTGAGAAGACATATCAAGGTACCTCTGGTAAAAATTTCAGCTCTTGATTCGCTAAAATTATGGAGATACACTACGTGGAAGATAGGGTTTGTGATCAGTCCTGAAGCTAGTCAATAAACAGGTGTTCTGGGTAAAACAGTCATAAATTCTTCATACATAATTCAAATGAAGTGGGAACACTTCCATTGGAAATATTACAGACTGTATTTTCTTTTGTACAAGTTTCAGAATTGGATGTTAAATATTGAGCGTGGGGCATGTTGTCCAAGTTGGGTCTTCTGAACAAACCAGAATTGAATAAAGTCTACCATTCTTTCTATAACCTCTTTTTGGGGAGGATTCAAGGAGTGAAAATTGGAGGAGTTTCAGAGAATACATTGAGTAATATTATCTACAGGATCAGAGTACTCCAAGAATTGCAAAAATTGAAGAAGTCTCAGGAAGCATTATTAGGTTCTATGTGATGATTGGTTGATGGTGATGATTTAATGTAAAGTTTTATTATCTCTCATATATTCTTGGGTGGAATGAAGGGGCAAGGATGGAGATTTCAACTCTCTCTTGATATTGGAGGACTGTATCTTCCTCTTAGACGTTTATCCCTCCCTTTACATTTGGAATCTATAGCTACCTTTGGAAGTCATTACTTCCCTTGAACACAAACTATTGATTATTTCTCATATATTGTGCATGGTGTATTGTGGTGTATTGGTGTAACTCTTATACTATTGTTCATTGCTCATTGGATATAATTGAATGCTTTAAGTATAAGTTGAAAAAGGTTTTTAAATTGTACTTGATAC
>ML783612.1:309372-321935 GCA_009831015.1 Picea engelmannii | reverse complement strand
TTGTCCCACATTTCTTTGGCAGTTCCTAGGTGCATAACTTTTACGAATTCTGCTTCTGCAAGCCCACTCAAGATAGCATTCATAGCCTTAGCATTGAAGCTAAATTCTAGTTTGTCATCCTTATTAGCTAGCACAACTGGCTTAACATAACCAGTCTCTACCACATCCCAGACATCTGCACCTAAAGCCATTATGTAGGTTCTCATTCTAACTTTCCAGAAGGCAAAGTTTGTTCCATTGAACAGAGGGGCCTTATTGGTTGAATTTCCTTCATGGCTTGAAATGGTTAAGCTCTAGGATCTACCCTTAGATAAAAGGGGTCGGCTTTGATACCAATTGTTGGACAACTGAGAGGGGGGGGGTGAATCAGTTGTTACTGAGCTTAAACAATTATGCTTCTTTTAAAACTCTTTGCAGAAACACTAAATGATGATCACAATAATGCAAAGAAATAAACATAGGCACATTCAGCATCAGTCACATATATGAGAAACACAGAGACAAATATTTTCCAAGGAAACCCATACAGGGTAAAAACCTCTTTTTCTTTATATGATAAGTAATAATTACATTCTTTACATTATCATACATATGAGCACCAACTCATAATGAGGCTACAACCTCTGTTTTGCAAGCTGCAACTTGTTGAGAGCACCAACTCTCTGTTTTCTCTAGCACCCACTAGAAGGAAGCACCAACTCCCTGGTTTCTCTAGAACCAGCTAGAAGGAAGCACCAACTCCCTGAGTGTTTCTAGCACCAACTAGATGGAAGCACTGACTTCCAATCTTACAGGCACTAACCTGTATAACAGAGAACAAGAGTTCTCCCTTGCACCACCCTGCCACCCTGGTTTCTTTGGCTGCAACCAGATGGAAGCTACAACTCCCTATGTTCAAGCACCCACTTGAACCTCTGAGGACAACAGTCCTCCCGACAACCTCCCAACCACCCTGAAATATTAATTCTTTGTTACTCAAACTTATTACAGTGATATAATGTTCAACAATGGCTTACCAGACTCATCACTGTTCTGCTACATTTTGTTACTCTGTCTGCCTCATTGCCTTCCTGCACATCTCACTTGCGCTATCTGTTCTTCTTCCTTTTAATCTTTGTTCGCCATACCCATTCACTGCATAGATCCTCTTCTGTTCAATTCAGCTACTGCACTCTCCTTCTTCTTCACACATGAATCACCTTCACCAGCTACAATCAGAGCAAACTCCAACAACAACAACAACAACTCTGTTCTCTTCTCTATACTATGTATTTATAGATTTTGTGCACCTTGTGCATGCAATGTTCACAATGCCTCTGCATGATGACTCCGCGCCATTATTCTCCACCTCTTGAGTGTTCTGTCTGATCATCATCGTGACTCTTCAGCTTCTCTGGTGGTTCGCCCCACGTGTTCAGCATCACTATATGTTATCCTGAGATTCCTCAGCCTCTCTGGAAGTTTGAGACTCTTCGTATTCTCTGTGACAATCGAACTCACTTTCTCTATTTCAGTTACAGGCCTCAATTCCCATCCATCTGTCAATCCCTTCTAAGAATAGTCTTCCTTCACCAAACAAAGCTTGGAGACTCTTCATGTCCTCTGGCGATCACACAATGGTCTCTTCGACTTCTCTAGCAGAAGTCATCAATGGTTTCTGGAAGTCTCATTGCATCATGCCTTAGTAGCCCTCCGATCTTGTTTAAATTCATCTACAACATTGGATATGCGGCGAGCAGATCTAGATGGTCAGTATCTATTCTCTCAGGTCTACGGTCGGGATTCAATTCTGGAGCCCCCTTGCCATTCTATCTTTAAGCGGAGGGGGGGGGGTCCGGAATTGGGCACGCATCTCTGGAGCGGTCAGGATTAAAGTATCCAGATCAACGACTCTCATGCGATTCTGGGCCCCCCTTGCCTTTCTGTCTTTAATACGAGGGGGGGGTCCGGAATGGTGGAGTATTGACGAAGGGCCCCACTCCTCTCGTGTCACCTTCTGTGTCATTCTCCACCTGATCGTGCGACAAGGATCGACTCCTCCTTGTCCTCTGACACCTGTCCATCTCTCGCTGATGTGACCAAGGGCTGTGACCACAACCTTATGTCTCTCCATATTACGATTCGTGAAACTCCGACACGGAGTTGAACCAACGGTCCAGATATGAACTTGTTTCAACGAGTATGATTGGATCGCGATATCGTATATCGCAAAATTGGAATTCTTGTTGTCAAGTGTTCTTTTCACTTCAAAGTCTCGATCCCCAATGCCTCTCCATTGACTGGAATAAACGGTTCAGATTCAACCTTAATCTGATGGCTCAGATTACATCGCGATTTCACATATGACAAAATTGTCATTCCTGATGTCAAGTGGTTTTTTCACTTCAAAGTTCCGATCCCCGACACTCCATAAAGAGATCATATCAATGGTCCTGGTCACTTCCTAACTTTAACGGCTGCGATTAAATCACGATTTTGCATATCGTGAAATCGGGGTTTCTGATGTCAATAATCTTTGTCATGTCCAACTCCCGATCCTCGAAACTCTGACAAGGACTGGGATCAACGGTCCATATTTGTCCTTGAGATGGATGGTCCTCCTGCTTTCTCCTTGTACTTTAAACACCGTGCAGGTTTTCCCCGATCCAACAGTGGTTGGATCTTGCACTCAGATCTAACGCCTGAGATCTATCCTCCTCTTCAGCGTGCTCTTCTTTTCTACATTTAGATCTGACGGCCCTCATTCTATTGGGATTTCACCTTGGCTTTTCCCAATGGTAAATCTCGTGCAGCTCCTGTCCGATTTGACGGCTGACGGGATTTCTGAATGAGATCCAATGGCTATGGATCTCTGTCTTCCTTCTCCTCTGCGAACTCCTGTATCTTGAGATTTTCTGCGTGCATTTTCCTCAACGTTGTTCCTCTTGAGCTTTCACGTCCGAATCCCCAAGGGATTGGTTCCTTCTTATCCTTCCATCTCCACTGTTGTACTTGCCATCAATGACAAGAATATGCTACTTGTTAAACATTTGCCAACATGGTGTTAGCTCGAGAAGCATTCAGAAGCAAATAATATAAAGTACTATATTGGGAATAAACCAAGTCTAAGTACTGAGCCCGAGCAATGGATTTTTCCTCTATGACGACACCACCCTTAGCGACATCGCGAGTGATCGGGGGTAACAGTGATTTAGTAAACCATTCCGCCAATAGTATGTTAGGAATGACTTCCTTGATCATCCTTCGTTGTTGCCTCCACTCATGAATATGGTCAGAGATATGCACAGAGTTAGTTTGACAAAGGGAGGTCAAGAGTTTAGTACCTGTCTCGTAGTGAATAGGCAATTGAAAGTGCGTGAGGAAAGACGTGGCAAGGGAATTGAAATCATGAAAAGAAGAATGTGGTAGTTCAATATACCACTTTGCTGCTGAGCCGGTAAGTGTTCGCTGGAAAAGACGCAAATGTATAGAATCATCCATGAGGGATTTTGATGAACACCACAAATGGAAAGTCATCACATGGTTGTTTGGATCTTCGCCAGGGTTTCCATCAAATTTCGGAATATTAGAAGGAAGTTTAGCTGGAATGACTGGCCGAACCAGTGAATGACAAATAGGATCATTAGTTAACTGAGACAAGTCTGGGAGATCCAGATTCGCAAGGAAAGGTAGCTGTCGGTTAATGTGCGAATGATATTGGTGTGGCATAGGAACACCAGTAGGACCATAGACTGGGTTAGGTGGATAGTTGTAACCAGTAGGTCCTCCTATATACGGTTGTTGTTGGCCAGGATAAGAAGGATTCGATGGTGCATGAGAAACATTGGCATAACCTGGTGGGTTCTGAACATTATAGGCTGGGTGATTTATTTGTTCGTGAGGAGGATAAACATTTTTCCCGTGAGGAGGATAAACATTTTTCCCTTGAGAATAGTAAGGAGTAGATATTGGAGGAGGATACACATGAGGCCCATGAGGAGGATAAGATTGTGGTCTCGGAGAACTCCAGGTGGTGTTTGGGATGCCACCCGGATAAGATTGCCCGTAAGATGTTCCGGAAGGGACAGGATTGGATACTCCTCCTAGTGGGTTATTATACAAGTGCCCCCCAATGTGGGGTGTAGTAAAAGTGCCTCCTGAAAATACTCCCCAGGATTGTGAAGGTTTTCCAGTAAACGAGGCTTGCCCCCCTGCCAGCGGTGGATTTATGACCGGGGTGTGACTGGCAAACGGAGGTTGCCCTCCAGGAGGAGTATGAAAAGGGGACTGTCCCTCGGGAGGGGTAGGCCCACCATGGAAAGGTAGTCCTCCAAGAGGAAATGGCTCGTTGGATGGTGGTTTCCCTCCAGCTGGTTGTGTTTGGCTAGCAGGGGTCTGCATTCTTGGGTGAGAAGATGTCCTAGCAGGATCATGTGGAACATGCGGAGCTGTAGAGTAAAAACTTGTAGAAACAGGGGTAGAGATTGAAGTGCTTTGGGGATGAGTAGAGGTGATGAATCTAGCATTAGGATGGACTTGTGTTGGCGTGGTAGTAGAGTGAATAACCTGATTGAATGGGTGATTCATGGTTTGACCGGATGGTCCTGTTTCACTAGGAGGGTCATGAGAATGAAAGGGTTGTCGAATAGATTTGAAATGTTCATAAAGATCACATCCAGATGAAGTCCTCCATACAGAATGAGCAGGTGTGGGATTGGTTTTTACTGTGGTGCTAGGATGAACAGGAGTCCTATACTCATCACCAAAGATTGGTTCCGTGGATCCCATATATGTTTCAGTAAAGATCCTCTCCAGTAATCGTGGGACTTCTTCATCTATGACGTTCCCAAGGGAGTCTAAACAAACCAAAAATGGTTCGAGAGGAGTTACTGACACAGGTGTGGTGGGATGTTCAACTATGACCAAAGCATCTTCTAAGCTATCTAACGGAGGAGCAATAGCACCTACAGCGTCAGGTTGATTTTCTACCTCTCTACGATAGTTGTCTTCTGGAGGGTTAGGAGGTAAGGGTTGATAGCCTTTCAGAGGTAGCCCTTGCATCCTACGTGATCGGCGAAGACCTTTATCGTCTACGGGCTAAATTGTGGAGAATAACAGAACACATTGAAAAACTAGGGCCAACTAAGAAAAAGAAACAACATGCGCTAATAAAATCTAAGAATCAACCAAGCAGAAAAAACTTCTCTCGATGATCGTACTAGTTGGTGATGAAATCCAACGTCGCGTGATCAAGTTGAGAAGGGGCTGGGATATGGTGGAATAGTTACAATGGCGACCTGCTTAACGGGCTTTCACCTTGGTGCAAGCTTCCACGCAGTAATTGTGGATTTACCCTCCAAGAAGCTTGAGTGAGTTTGACCAATGTCTGTTCCAGGTATAGTGCGACTTTCCTTCACCATCACCTTGTGTAAGTACCTAAACATTATGGCAACTAAAGACACCAATTCACAGTGAGTCCCTGGGTGAGTAAAGTCGATAGTCCGATTCAGAACATATGGGCAGGATAACAATTCCAAAATCAACCCGAAAGGCTCCCACACATAATCGTGGGTATACCTTCCAGTGACCACCAGTATACGATCCGACCACTACAAACAGTTGAACCACGGAGGGATAATCTCCGTAATTCAACCGAATGCGACCTCGTGTGTAACCCCTGTGTGAGAGGGGGATCCCAGAAAACAAATACGACAATTGGATTTGACTCTCCCTAACTCAAGATGCTAATGTTTGTTTTGAAAAATTTGGAGAGTTGTACTCACAGCCTAATCCAAAGTGCTAACCCTAGTCTACTGTTGGTGGAAGATCCTAAAAACAAAAAATGTTCTAGATAATATTTAATTAGCGTTTGTTTTATAGTTGTTCTTTACTCAAAGGGTGCATGAAAGTGAAACTGATGGAATGATGACTCAATGCCCAAAACGATGCATAGAATATGATAAGAAATTGTTTCTTTTCAATGAACGCCTATTTAAGGGAAAGAGAAGGAGTCGTTCTCACTTTCAAACACTAATATGAAAATTCCTCAAACAATTGGTTCTCAATCGAATCCAATGCAATGCTAAAACATTTTCAAAAATGCCTTCTGATATGCAAATCAAGCACTAAAAATGTATCTTTGTCGTTTGTATGTGAATTATGACTAATTCAATGCAAAAAAACTTCTCCTACCAACTATCCTTTCAGATGAAGGAGGTTCAGACAAGCATGATCAGATTTCGCACACATGACACACACCCTCTTGCTGTGATTGAAACAAGAAGTAAACAGAAAACAAAAGATAACAAAGTAAAATCAAACAATTCACACAAAAATGAGGTGTTCGAAGAACATTGACCTCAAAAAACCAAGTGAGAAGAGTCACAGACTTCAGATGTCCTTCACTGGAGTCCCCGCTCAGTCGGATAGGAGAGAAGAAAACAATGGATTGATTTCAAGCTCTCAACAACAAAAATTCAAAAATAATGAAGAAGGGCATAAAATATGAACAACAAGGTGTTTACTTCTTAGGAGGAAGCATGTCAAAGGTCAAAGGAAGAATCATTGAATCACAAAGCAGCTCATCAAGTAAAAAACAAGGTTTGGACCTCCAAAAAATGCAATTTTTGAAGAGATTTTGTGCAAAAAGGGGCAGGTGCTCTGGTGTAAGGGACACCATGGAATTATAACACTCTTTCCAACACCTTCAGGGAGTTTTGGTGCTCTGCTAACATGGGTATAGGGGCTCCAGGCTCAAAAAACTCATAAAAATGTCCAAAACCCCAAAATTTCAGTCAAATTTTGACAGTCGAGTTGAATGTGATGGGGTGAAGAGTCAATCAGCAAGTGCAATAAGATATGAAGGGGTGAACAAGGTTTAAAAACAACAAAGGGTCATACAAGTTCTATGAGGAAAAATCAAAACCAAAAGTTTCAATTTTCATCCCTAGCGGAGTCGCCAATTTTTGTTGAAGGAAAATCTCCCTACGGACAGGTAGATATCCTCAAAGAGATAGACTCTTAAATCTAAGACAGAAAGTTCTTATCATGGTCACTGACTTTCTTTTAGACCTACACAAACTAATGCATGAAGAGGAAGGAGGAAAGACGTACCTTTTACCACTGTTTGTCCCTGCACGCTCCGAGTTGAGCTCCAATCTTTCACTCCTCGATGGATCCTGTAGACAAACAAAGTATGACCACTTCCTACTCTATCAAGATTAGTCTGAAATAGATCTATCTATTAAAGAGAAAAATTCATGTGAGATTGAACATGAATTAGAAAGAAACAGGCCAAGAAAATTATATTAATGAGGACAAAACATTACTTACATCCATAGATGGAATGCGACAGTTCTGCCAAGTCCTCCTTGTCTAACCCTTGCTCAAAATCTCCATGGTCTGAATGATGATAGCTTCGCTGATTAGCCTCCACTTCACTGTGTATCACTTATGAGATCATAAGTTTGATACGATTCTCCATCAAGCTCCCCATTCACCATGAGAAAGCTTGCTTATATAGCCTTGGAGAGGCTCAACAACTTGAGATATCTTAGGGGTGAGTTGAGGATTTTCCTCCTTCAGTTAGGGATCTGCCCTAAGATCATGGCTTGATTGAGGATTTGAATCCAAATTCCTTCTAAGAATGAAAATATCCTTCCCCCATTCTTCTTAACAAATCAACTGCTACCCAGAATAGGTAGTGCTCCCTCAAAAGGGCACTCAGAGCATTAAAATGCTCCCTAGTAGTGTATAGGGGAGCGCCAGCACTCCTGAGAGAGGTATAGGGGAGTGCTCCCCTCCAAAAACTCAGTTTTTTGGGTGCTTTTAGATGGCAAGAGGTTCATAAGCCTGTTGACTCATTTCTCGTCTTCCAAATCAAATGTTTGAGGTTTTTTAAGTGTCCTTCTCATGTCGTTATAGGCACGACATAGGAACCATGGAAGTATGCTTTCTTTGACACTTGCGAAACTTGTGAACAAAATGAGACACTTGCAACACTTATAACGACGACACTTGTGACACTATCGAAGTGAATAATTTCGATGTGTAACAGGGTGGCAATGTTGCATTTGGAGATGACTCATCTGCCAAAATACTTGGAGAAGGTGTAGTAAAGCTTGGAAGAAAAAATGTAAAATTAAAAGAATGTCCTATTGGTAGAAGACTTGAATCATAATCTACTCAGTGTTAGTAAAATGTGTGATCAAGGATACACTCTTACGTTTGATTCCCGAAAATGTAAAATCAGAGAAAATAACTCAAGAATATTGGTTGCAACTACAACAAGAAGACCGAACAACATATACATCCTAGACATGAAGAAGAGAGAGAAGACAGAAGCCACACAAAAGGATTCTAAGAAACAAAATGTCCCAAAGACCAAAAATAAGGATGAAGTGTTATTGAGTGTCACATGTTCAATGGGAGTATCCCCAAAGAAGAGAGTTAAAATTTTCCATTAAACTCAGAGGGAGCCGCCCTAACCTTTTCCATTGATGTCAAAGGGGGAGAGAAATTGGGATCATAATGATAGGGGGTGTTGACACTCAGAACTGAAATGGGCTGCAACAAATCAATCCCGAGGCAACCTTGAACCACTTTGGATTGGGAGCTGCCCCTTCCAACCCGAGAGGGATCTCTCGAACAATGTCACAATAGGAATTTAAATAGTGTAAAAAAGGTGGGCAGATCTATGGGTAAATGATGGTCTTGGATTTTTGGAGTTTGGGTGTTAAACCAGGGAGAAGGTCCATTGGGCATGGAGTCAAATGAAAACCGGAGAAAAGAGACAATAACAGGGATCAAATAGCTTGTGGAAAGTGAGGCAAAGTAAGTCTATATTTCAACGTTTTGACAAATCATGATGCGGTAGTGGAAAGAAAAGGAAAGGCCAACGCAGCAAAGGATATATGCAGAATTCTGAAAATGCAGATTGGTCTTACACAACTGATAGCTGGTGCAGAGGAAAGACAATAAACAATTACAGAAAACCCAAATCCTTTCGTTATAGTAGTGGTCGTACTAAAGTATAACGAAGCCCATCGGTTAGAAGAAAACAAAATGTAATGCAGTCGTGATGGATTAAGGAAGACATAAAGAGATGGTAAAGACAATTTCAACTGCAAGTAAGGAAACACATAAATGAAATCCAAACAGTTTTAACACAGCTGAAAGAGAAGAAAAACATGATGAAAGAAATCGATCATGATGAATCCCACAGTTGCAAATAACAAATCTTCTTTATTAATCCAATCTAGTTTACAAGAAACTCAGTCATTACAATGAAACTCTCTTGACAGAGGTTTTTATCCAAGTCCTGCGCTCATGCGCCCCCCCTCTAGCTTCTCCTACATCTCATTCCTTTTAAAAAATAAAACATCTCTCCTAAAACTCTTTGAGTTCCAGGGAATAAGAAACGTTTTGTCTTCTGGAACTCTGCAACTGTTGAGTGCATCTGCCAGCTCTACAAGCTACTCCAGAAATGCATTAGCTGGCACCTTTAGTCTTCTACAGGCTCCTCCACGCGCAGGCTCGATGGGATGCAACTCCACTCTACTATGGGCTCCTCCACGCACTGGTTTGACAAAAGAGAGTCCTTTCCCAGTGGCAACCTATCTAACTCAAAACAACGTCCTCACTGGATGGATGCCAAGGGTGTATCACCTTCCCCGGCAATTATCAAGGGAGTATCGACTATAGACTATGGAAGAACTGCACACACTCACAAGGAGATGGACCTTGAATTCTTAGCCAATCTAAACCAATGTATATGGCAATGAGGGCACGGTCTTGGGACACGAGGAATGATCCACGTTCTGGCACGACCTTTTTGATGATTACAATGCCATATCCATTGAATATAACCCTTGTTTTTACTGATGGATTACCCAACAATATCCTCCACGCGGCACTGCTCTCCTCAGCGCAGGAAAATCATGATCGACCCTCTCTGGCTCACGCTTCTCTGGACAGATTTGTTAGACAACTGAGAGGGGGGGGGGTGAATCAGTTGTTACTGAGCTTAAACAATTATGATTCTTTTAAAACTCTTTGCAGAAACACTGAATGATGATCACAATAATGCAGAGAAATAATCACAGGCACATTCAACATCAGTCACATATATGAGAAACACAGAGACAGATATTTTCCAAGGAAACCCATACAGGTTAAAAACCTCTTTTTCTTTATATGATAAGTAATAATTACATTCTTTACATTATCATACATATGAGCACCAAATCATAATGAGGCTACAACCTCTGTTTAGAAAGCTGCAACTTCTTGAGAGCACCAACTCTCTGTTTTCTATAGCACCAACTAGAAGGAAGCACCGACTCCCTGGTTTCTCTAGCACCAACTAGAAGGAAGCACCAACTCCCTATGTTCAAGCACCCACTTGAACCTCTGAGGACAATAGTCCCCCCTAGCACCTCCCAACCACCCTGAAATATAAATCTTTGAATCTGAAACTTAGTACAGTGATATAATGTTCAACAATGGCTTACCCGATTTATCACTGTTCTGCTGCATTTCGTTGCTTTGTCTGCCTCATTGCCTTTCTGCTCACCTTACTTGCGCTGTATGGTCTTCTGTTTTTTATGCTTTGTGTGCTATCTCCATTCTCTACACAGTTCCTCTTCTGTGCTATTTAGCTGCTATACTCCCCTCCTTCTTCACACCTGAATCATCTTAAACAACAATCACAACACCCTCCAACAGCAACAACAACCGCAACTCTTCTCTGTACCATGTATTTATAGCTTCTGTGCACCTTGTGCATGCAGTGTTCGCAATGCCTCTGCATGCTGACTCCGCACCATTATCCTCCACCTCTCGATTGCTCTGTCTGATCATCATCGTGATTCTTCGGCTTCTATGGTGGTTCACCCCGTGTGTCCAACATTACTGTATGTTATACTGAGATTCCTCGGTCTCTCTGGCAGTTTAAGACTCTTCGTCTTCTTTGAGACAGTCGAACTCTTGATCTTCATTGACCCTGATCGACGGTTCATGATCTTGATGAATCAACGGTCCTGATCTCATCATGATCTCGCATCTCGTTGTTCCTTCGTTGGAGATTTTCGTCACTCCAAGTCACGATAGGCGAGACTCTTAGATCAACGGTCCACATCTTTTGATGTATTGACGGTCTGGATCATTTTGTGATCTCGCATCTTGCTGATCCTAAGATGGAGGTTCTCGTCACTCCCAGTCGGGATAGGCGAAGCTCCGAGATGGAGCTCAGATCAACGGTCCACATTCTTGGTGATCCGACGGTCCTAATCTTCTCGCAATCTCGCATCTCGCGATTCCTGTGATGGAGGTTCTCGTCACTCCAAGTCGTGATAGGCGAGGCTCCAAGATGGATCTCAGATCAACGGTCCACATTCTTGGTGATCCGATGGTCATGATCTTCTCGCAATCTTGCATCTCGCGATTCCTGTGATGGAGGTTCTCGTCACTCCAAGTCGCGATAGGCAAGGCTCTGAGATGGAGCTCAGATCAACGGTCCACGTTCTTGGTGATCCGACAGTCCTGATCTTCTTGCAATCTCTCATCTTGCGATTCTTGTGATGGAGGTTATCATCACTCCAAGTCATGATAGGCGAGGCTCCGAGATGGAGCTATATCTACGGTCCTGATCATTTCTAGATCTAACGGTCCATATTCACTCGCGATTTCGTATATCGCGAAATCGGGATTCTCTTTGCATTGTGTTCTTTGCCTCATGAATTCACGATCCCCGAAACTCTGATACAGACCTGAATCAACGGTTCATATTTAACCTTAATCTGATGGCTCATATTACATCGTGATATCACATATCATGAAATCGACATTCCTGATGTCAAGAGACTTTGTCATTTCAAAGTCCCGGTCCCTGATACTCTGCTGACGTCACACGTGGTTTGACACATGTTAAATACTGCCACGTGTCACTTTGATTCATGAATTACATGTGCCTGAAGTGTTGAATCTGCCTGACACCTGTCATTACCTGGTTGTGCCATGTGTCCCTAGCTGACATGGTGTGCTATCGTGAGTTGGATCAATGGTCTTGATCACATGTTGATCTGACGGTTCAGGTTCAGTCGGGATTTCTTTCATCGCGATTTCGGGGTTTCTATTGTAATTGTTCACGGGACTCGTGAAACTCCGATTCCTGATTCTCCGATGAGCAGCTTCTACAGATCTGACGGTTGTTGGCCTTTCGGGAAATTTGAATGGGATCCAACGGTCAATGGATCTCTGTCTTCCTTCTCCTCTGCAAACTCCTGTATCTTGAGCTTTGTTGCACGTGTTTTCCTCAATGTTGTTCCTCCTGAGATTTCACGTCAGAATCCCCAAGGGATTTTATCCTTCTTATCCTTCCATCTCCACTATTGTACTTGCCATCAATGACAAGCATACGCTACCTGTTAAGCATTTGCCAAAAATCTCCCCCTTTGGCATTGATGGCAACTAAGATACCCAAATTCTTTTCTCCCCCTTTGACATCAATGTCAAAGAAGAGACATGCTCCCCCTGAGCTATTGCAGTAATTTAGGAGGCATTAGATAATCAAACAATACAAATCT
>ML783612.1:271558-298445 GCA_009831015.1 Picea engelmannii | reverse complement strand
GAAATAAGAAGAAAAGAAGGTCGGATTTCAAGGGAGGATGAAGTCTTTTGGTGATGTGTTCTAAGGTATGTTATTTTCAGGTCATCTTACCATTTTTGCTATAAATTTTTTTCTAGAATGATTCATATGGTGACATCACTATGGTATTGAGGAGACATATCAAGGTACCTCTGGTAAAAATTTCATCTCTTGATTCGCTATAATTATGGAGATACACTCTGTGGAAGATAGGGTTTGTGACCAGTCCTGAAGCTAGTCAATAAACATGTGTTCCGGGTAAAACAATCATAACTTATTCATACAGAATCCAAATGAAGTGGGACCCCTTCCATTGTAAATAGTACAGACTGTATTTTCATGTGTACAAGTTTCAAATTTGGATGTTAAATATTGAGCGCGGGGCATGTTGTACAAGTTGGGTCTTCTGAATAGACCAGAATTGAATAAAGTCTACCATTCTTTCTATAACCTCTTTTTGGGGAGGATTCAAGGAGTGAAAATTGGAGGAGTTTCATAGAATACATTACGTAATATTATCTACAGGATCAGAATTACTACTCCAAGAATTGAAGAAGTTTCATGAAGCATTATCAGGTTCTATGTGATGATTGGTTGATGGTGATGATTTAATGTAAAGTTTTATTATCTCTCATATATTCTTGGGTGGAAGGAAGGGGCAAGGATGGAGAGTTCAAATCTCTCTTGATATTGGAGGATTGTATCTTCCTCTTGGAGGTTTATCCCTCCCTTTACATTTAGAAGCTATAGCTACCTTTGGAAACCATTACTTCCCTTGAACAAAAACTATTGATTATATCTCATATATTGTGCATGGTGTATTGTGGTGTATTGGTGTAACTCTTATACTATTGTTCATTGCTCATTGGATATAATTGAATGGTTTAAGTATAAGTTGAAAAAGATTTTTAAATTGTACTTGATACGGATTCACCCCCCTCTCAGTATCAACACTATAAACCTATATGAATATTTCTTTCTTGGTAATTATTTTTCATACAACAATTTTGGACATAAGGAAATGGACTACAAATCATATCCAAGAAATGACCAAAGAAGAAATGGAGGCATGTATAATGCTCCAAGAAATAATTATGTGAACAACAAAGAAAAAAATCTTGTTGACAACAAAAACATGAACTCATTTTCTCCACTACTTAACTATGATATTGAATGTTATAAATGAAAAAAATTTGGCCATAAAGTTGAGGACTGCAAAATTTGGATACATGCCCCTATTGACAAACAAACTGTTGTCAACAATACCATCAAAGTCTGGAGGAAGAAAAAAGAGAAGATTCCTTAGGAAGAATATGATTTAGCAATGCATTCTCAAGACAAATAAAGCTATTAGTACATAGATAGTGGATGCTCAAGACATATGACTAGTGATCAAAACAAATTCCTCAAGCTAAAGAAAGAGAAAGGAGGAAGTGTTTCACTTGGAGATAATAAATTTGCTAAGATAATTGGGAAAGGTAAAGTCAGTCTTGGAAGTGAGAAGGCCACAACAGAAAACGTTTTGCTTGTTGAATATTTAAAGCATGAACTTCTAAGTGTTAGTTAGCTATGTGACCATGGACACACACTCCTGTTTAAATCTAGGAATGTAGAATAAGAAAAGAAGACACTAGAATATTGGTAGCAACAACAATCAAAACTTTGAACAATGTATACATTCTAAATAAAATTGGAAGAGAAGTATGTTGTGTGGGACAAACAAATAAAAGTTGGTTATGGCATAAGAGAATGGGACATTTAATATTTGACAACTTAGTCAAGGTCAGTAACCACCAATCAATAAAAATCATGCCAAAAATCATCAAGCCCTCAAACCCAATTTGTAAACATTGTAAACATGCGAAACAAACAAGAGTGAAATTCATAACCAAGGAATATTCAACATCAATACCATTAGAACTCATCCACAGTGATCTTTGTGGGCGAGACAAATCACAAAGTCTACAAGGTAACCATTAATTCATTCTACTCATAGATGAATACACAAGAATGACTTGGGTATCCTTTCTCAAGCACAAATCAAAAACCTTTGGAATGTTTAAAGCATTCAAAGAATTAGTGGAAAATGAAACATATTTAAAAATCAAATGCCTAAGATTAGATAATGGAGTAGAATTCACCTAAGATGAGTTAAATGAATTCTATGAAGATCATGGAATAAGAATACACTTCTCATATGAAATATCTCCTCAACAATATGGAGTGGCTGAAAGGAAAAACAAGACTGTACAAGAAATGGACAAAAATATGCTAAACCAAGCTAAAATGTTAGATATATTTTGGAGGGATGTAGTCTTCACAAATGTCTATATTATTAATAGAGTACAGTTCTGAGCTATCCATGAAAAAAATCCATATGAATTATGGAAAGGCAGGCCAATGAATTTCAAACACCTTAAATTTTTTGGAAGAAAATGATACATAAAAAGAAATGATGACA
This sequence comes from Picea engelmannii, assembly GCA_009831015.1. Lineage (NCBI taxonomy): Eukaryota > Viridiplantae > Streptophyta > Pinopsida > Pinales > Pinaceae > Picea > Picea engelmannii. The sequence continues at coordinate 295,966 of ML783612.1, read as the reverse complement.
ACCTTGGCAAGTTTGAATCTAGATGTGATGAAGGTATCTTCCTTGGGTACTCCTCTCAAATAAAATCTTATAGAAGTTTAAATTTGATATTAGGAAATAATGTTGAAAGTGAAAATGTAAGAGTGGATGATGAAAATCCTGGAAGGATCAAGATGCAAAAAAATGACCAGCGAGCAATAACAAGCTATAGTGATGAAGAGAAAGACATTGAGGAAGATAATGCATAAGAAGAGGAAGAAGAGAAAGACTATGGGGAAGATAATGAATAAGAAAATAAATTCTATGGGGAAGATAATGTAGAAGAAGAAGAGAAATCTCCTAGACAAGACACAAAGATGCCCTCAAGATATGTTCAAAAGAACCACCCTGAAGAACTAATTCTTGGTGATAACAACAAAGGATTCCAAATAAGAAGGAAATTGGTAAGATTGCCTGAACATGTAAATATATATTTGTTTTCTAAAATAGAACCCAAGAACTTGGAAGAAGCTATCAAAGATAAAAACTGGGTTAATTATATGGATGAAGAATTAGTCTAGATTGAGAAAAATGAAACTTGGGAGCTAGTTCCTAGACCAAAAGACAAGAATGTAATCGGTACTAAGTGGGTATTTAGAAGCAAACTAAATGAGGATGGACACATAGTAATAAATAAGGAAAGGATGGTATGTAAAGGCTATGCTCAAGTTTAAGGTGTAGATTTTGATGAAACTTTTTCACCAATAGTGTAACGTACTCAGCCTCCCAGTTGGGTTCTGCTACTATAACTCTCCCAATACCACTCTGATACCACAATGTAACGTACCCAAATTATTATTGAGCAACGATACTCTAAAATATAGTGCGCAGATTCTACTCTATAATATTGTTCTGTGCAAAAATACTTGAAGTAACATGCATGACCCCAAGCTGATCACACCACATAATATTTCCTCTTCTGACACAACTTATAACAACAAAAGTAACACAATACAATTTTGTGCACAAACATGTTGAACAAACAAACATTACTATGTGTGTAATCCACTCTTAACATGTGATCACTACTGCGTGCAACCAGTCTAGAATCACACACATATTCTGTTCTCCTTGTTTGCATGAACTGCTTCCCTGCGCGCACAATAAATCTAGCCTCTTGCATGCACACAGTATTTCCTTACGCGCACAACAATTTTAACCTCACCTTAGAGACTCGTGTCCATTATTACAAGGTTAACATAATATGAATAACTAATAAAAAATGTCATACTTAGCATGTACGACTACAAATATTGAATATCAACACCACACTTACATGTGAAAACAACATTATATAGAATAATAGTAATTACTTATATGCAACATCATACAAGAATTAAATCCATATCAAACATAGATAATTAATCACACAATAAATGAGACAAGCACATAAAGGACACTTATCTTTTATGAAAAGTCACCAACTGCGCGTAGAAATTAGATGTTCCTCCCAGCCATAGACTCTGTTTCTCATAATATTTCATCAAAAGGTCACCCCCGAGCTAGGTATTAAACTCCACTAGGGCACAATTATTCCTAATTCCAGGCTAAGGTCTGATAAACAATGAAATTTCTCAGTCTAAGGTGCCCACTGGTGAAACTAGTCGACTACCTCTAATTCCCAATGTGCATTTCCCACCCTAGGAGGTGTTCCCCTTATTTGCTCAGTAGTACTTAGGATGCCCCACTTCCCTTCCATGGATTCAACAAGAGGATGGACAGGAAGTCTCGTAGCACTGCAACTAATGCCCAACGCACTAGGGAACAATTCCCAACAAAATTTTCACCTCGAGAGAATGCTCAGAGGCATGACAACCCATCTCTTCATCAACAAATCTTTCACCTGAAGAGAATGATCATAGGCCTGAAAACTCGCCTCTTTGACAACAAATATCTCATCCGAAGTGAATGCTCACAGGCTTGAAACCCCCCCCCCTCTTTGAGCACAAACTATTTTTTCCCAAGCACATGGTTAAACAATGGTAGTCATTTCTCGCTCTCCCAAGAGGAGTATCGGTCTAGATTATCAGAGAGTGAAAAATGAATGATCTTTTCCCCCTCACTCAGATGGTCCAAAAACATGAGTAAACATAATGAATTCCCTGAAATACACTAAGGCCAAGAATATATATTTCATTCCTTAAACTAGACACATGTCACCTTGAGAAATAACTTTAGCCACTTGGAGACTTGTTCCCATCCCTCGGGAACTTAGGATAAATAATTATCCATAAATTACACTTTCCAAAAATATTAATAAAATATTCCCTTGGACTTAAGCTCCCTTGGCTTATCCCCCACTTTTCCCTTTTTGGTGGAGTTTATCCCCCCATCTCTTTTCGTCTGATCTATTTGCGCGCAACAATGTGATATTATTAATAAATTGAGTGTGATTACATTTTACAAGGATAGGCGCACTGACCTATTTGCATCCCGACTCACCAGCCCCATAACCACACATGCTCTTTGGCCTCAAATACATGTACATCCATATATATATAACTTGGTTCAATGTGCACTTCAAGGTAATCCCCATGCACTTACTCAAGTGCGCACAACATTGTGAAATGTGCACACCCTTCCTTTGATGTGCAAACCACACACACTTAGCCAAGTGCACGCAACACTATTGAATGTGCACACCCTTTCTTTGATAACAATCCTCACGCACTACTCAGGTGTGTGCAAAACCGAAACTTGGTGCCAATGGATCACTAGCCTATATGTACATTTATATTTACAATTGGTACCAATGACTCACTAGCCTATATTTACAATTAAAAATGGGGTTCATATTAGGGACATTACATTACCCTCCCCCTTATTTATGCACTATCCTCAATGCATTATATACACTTGTACATACAAAAATTCAAAATTCCTAAAAAAGATATGAATTCTCTACTCGCATAGCATCCTCGCACTCCCAAGTTGCATCCTCAGGATCGTACCAAGTCCATTTTACCTTTACTAGATCCATGACTTGATTCTAGAGTTGTTTGATTTTCCCATCCAATATGCAAATCGGTCACACTTGAAAGTTGCCTTCTGGCTCCACCTGAATCACATTCCAATCAATGACATGATTAACATCAGACACACACTTTTTAAGTAAAGATACATGGAACACATTACAAATACACAAGGATGCAGGCAATGCAAGCATATATGCAATAGGACCAATCCTCTCTAGGATTTCAAATGGCCCACAATAGCGTACTGCCAACTTAGAAAATTTTCCCAACTTCGGGGAATTGCATCTGGATTTTACTTTCAAGAACACATGGTCACCCACTTTAAACTCTCAGTGGGTTCTGTCTTTATCCATGCAACGTTTTTGTCTATGTTGGGCAGTATTTAAATTCTTCCTTATCTTCACCACCTTCTCTTCCATTTCCTTGAGCATATTTGGCCCAACCACGACTCTATCTGTTGGGTTGTCCCAACTCACTAGTGTGTTTCACTTTCTACCAAAATGTGCCTCAAATGGGCTCATCTTTAAATATGCTTGATACCCATTGTTGTAATCAAACTCTACCAAGTGAAGTTAGTCTTCCCATTTTGATTCTTTATCCATCACATACATCCTGAGCATATCTTAAATCACTTGTTTTACCCTCTCTAATTGTCCATCTATCTCAGGGTGACATGTTGTGCTAAAGTTAATATTTGTCCCAAATCCTTTGAAAATCCCTTTCCAAAATTACGATGTGAACTTGGGATTTGTGTCCGACACAATTGTCTTAGGTACACCACGCAACTTACTAATTTCTCGCGTGTACATTTTAGCAATGTTGGATTCCTTGTGCATTGACTTCAATGGAATAAAATGGGAAGATTTAGTAAGCTTGTCCACCACTACCATAATAGAATCATGTTGCTTAATAGTCCTAGGAAAATTAGTAATGAAATCCATGGTTACAGCTTCCCACTTTCACTTAGGAATGGGGAAAGGTAGTAGAAAACTAGTTGGATGTCTGTGCTCAGCCTTGAACTTTTGAAATTCAAGGCATATAGCAATAAAATCAACAACCTCCTTTTTCATGCTTGGCCAATAGTATTGATTTTTGACAACTGCTATTGTCTTATGGTAGCCTGGATCTCCTGCATAAGGAACTTTATTCATCTATGAAAATAACATATTTTTCAACTACTGAACATTTGGCACATAAACTCTTCACCTATATATGAGGACCCCATCCTCTTTTATACCATAACCTTCCAATTTTTGCTATGAAATACCTTGTTGTAAATTTGCCTTTATGTCCACATAGCGCTGATATGACTTGGAAACCTTTAAAATCCTGTCACTCAAATATGATTTGTACATGCTAATTCCTATAGTATGCATTTCATGCACCCTCCTGTTGAGTGTGTTAGCCACCTTGTTCTCTTTTCCTCTGATATGCTTTATGTCAAAGTCATACTCATTGAGGAATTCTAACCACCTGATTTGTCTGGAATTTAAACTTGGCTATCCAGACATATATTTCACACCACTATGGCTTGTTCTCAACTCAAATATTTTACCCATGAGATAGTGCCACCACATATTCAAGGCATGCACTATGGCTGCCACTTCTAAGTCATGATTAACATAGAGCCTTTCATTCTCTTTTAGCTTTCTTGATTCAAAACATATCACATGCCCATTTTGACTAAGAAATCCTCCAATTCCTTCTTTGAAAAAACCCATACATATAATGAATTCTTCATCCGGATCAACAATCCTTAGTATTGGCACACTAGTCAATAAAATATTCAAGCACTGAAAAACTTCTTACACAATCCAGAGTCCATTGAAATCACACACCTTCCTTTTGCAAGGATGTGATTGGGTGCACAATTTTTGAGAAGCCTTCAATAAACCTTTTGTAATAACCTTCAAGTCCCATGAAAGACCCCACCTCTACCACATTTCTTGGTGTTGGCCATTCTTCAATGGCCTTTATCTTTTCCATATCCACAACTATTCCTTCCTTGGAAATTATATGACCCAAATAATGAATTTGTCGTTAGTAAAATGAGAACTTGCTCAACTTTGCATACAATTGATGCTCCATCAATACTTGTAGCTCCATCCTCAAGTGCTTCTCATGATCTTATTCATACTTTGAGTAAATAAGTATGTCATCCATAAATACAATGTCAAACTTATCTAAGTAATTTATGAAAACTTCATTCATCAAACGCATGAAGACAATGGTGCATTTGACAACCCAAATGGAACCATTGTGAACTCATAATGTTTGTACCTCATTTTAAAGGAAGTCTTGTTGATGTCTTCTTCTTTAATTCTCACTTGGTGATATCTATATCTGATATTGATCTTTGAAAATATTTGCGCACCCCTTAGCTAATCAAAGAGGTCATCTATCCTTGGAAAAGGATACTTGTTCTTTACTGTTACTTTTTTCAACTGCATGTCAAGTCGATGCAAAGTCTCAGCATACCATCCTTCTTCTTCATGAACAATACTAGGGCACCCCAAGGTGACACACTTGGGAGTTTATACCCCTTCTTTAGAAGCTCTTCAATTTTCATATGTAATTCCTTCAACTCTAACGTACTCATCCTATAAGGAGTCTTGGATACAGGAGCTGCACTCAAAATTATATTTATAGAGAAATCAATATCTCTTTTCGGTGGAAACCCTGGTATCTCTTTAAAGACATCTTCAAATTATTTCACAACTATGCAGTCTTCAACATTTGGCGCTTTATCCTTAGGTGCCTCCTCCATGTGTGTTGCAAATACTTGATATCCTTTCTTGTAGCTTTTATTCAATTGCAAGGCTGAAACTTCTATGATAGTTACAACTCTTGGAATGCCTTGAATTGTTCTTAAGTTTCCTTCCTCATACAAGAAAGTAAATGCCTTATTGTAACAGTCTAGAACAATATGATGTTGGTCCAACCAATCCATACTAATGAGGAAATCATAAGATCCCAAAGGTACGATAATGAAATCAGTTGTTGTGTGCAATCCATTTATTTCCATTGGACATGCCTTAACCATCTCATTAATTTTCCTTTTTTTCCCTGTAGCTAACTACACCAAACAAGATTTTCCAAGCTTTATTCTCGGCAATTGGAATATTTCCACCATCTTATGATCTAGATAACTATGACTAGCTCCTGAATCAATTAAAATAGCAATGGGTTGGCCATTAATCTTACCTTCCACTTCAATCATGTGTGACTAAAACTTAGCTTGCTTGTTATCTAGGGCCGTGTAAATACTAGGTATATTTCTTCCCATTTCTTCAACTGTCACAACTTGTTGTACACTATGTGCAGTCCTCACTTTTTCATCTCTTTGAGGGAAATATATGTACATATGATCTCCACCACAAACCCAACATTGAATAGGTTGTTGCCTTGGTATTTTCCCCACTATCTAATTCATTCCGAGATCCTTGGGAGCTAGTTGTCCTTGTGCAATATTTATGAAAAATGGTGGCTTATTCCCATTGTTCCTATGTTCCACCTTGATTTTCATCTTGTCTTCCCAAGCCTTTTGGAAATTTGGTCTTCCCTTTTGCTGATCATAAATACATTTAGCACACCTTATGGTTTCCTCCAATATCTCGAGGTCATCATATTTTATCTTGTCACTGATAAATGAGGGAAGCCCACTCAGGTACCTCTGAATTTTAACTTTCTCATCCTTGATGAATGAGACATATTTCAACAGTTCTAAGAATATTCTATCATACTCATATATTTTCATACTTTCAATCTTGATTTCAAAGAGATCCTTCATTTTCTTGTCATAGTGTATCTTGGTTAAGTATTTCTTTTGAAAATACCTCTTGAACTCCCTCCAAGTAACTTTCTTTTCATCAATGTGTTGCACTTGCAGGAATTGATCCCACCACATTGATGATTTTCCCTTTAGATAATAGATTATGATTCTCCCTTGTTCTTGTGTAGAGTAATTATGTAACTGGAAGTACTTCCTCATACCCAATAACCAGATCTCTACATCTTCATCCTTCCCATGCTCACCATAAAAGGTAGGAGGATTGATATTATTTATTTCTCCATGTAGCTTGTCCACCCCAATCCTTCTTTTATTCTTTCTGACATGATATCGACTTGAGATACCGCATGATTTCCTAAATGAATTCTTTGGTTAGTGGTGATGTTTCCTATCAACACTTCTTGTATCTCTTCTCTCACCATGAGACTTGTGACTCCTTGACTTGCTTGACTCCGTCTTCTTATCTTTTTTCTTTTCTATTCTATCCAAGCTTTGCATCAACTTGATATTGAAGCCATCTTGTTGCTCCTTTGCTTTCATAATCCTTTCATTATCAAATTTATAGCTTTGGAAATCTTTTTGCAATTCATTTATGGTTTCTACCAAGTTTATGCACTCCTCCTTGGATTCTATATCATCAACACCCAAACCGACATACAAATCCTTGAATTAATCATCATGGATGTAAGTTCTTTGTGCATCTTCCATGTTTTTTGACTTTATATGCTGATTTCGTCCTTATCTAATCATTGTTAATTCTACAAAATGTGCAGGCAATAAGTTTGTTAGATGAATTGATATGACAACTTCATGAAAACTCTGCACCATTTGTTAGAATCATTTCTTTTGATTCCTTGGATGATTTTAACATCCAAAATTCTAGTTCTCACACATGTGCATCAATATTTTGGGCGCATCATAGCTATGCACCACGAAATAGTATTTTTTTGTGCACAATAAACTTTTCACTGTGCGGTACCAATACTTAGAGTGCACAAAAATTTCATGTTGATATCTGGCCGATACCAATCCAATGTTGAACCAATATCTCTGCATCTTCTTGTTGATCTATGGCCCATACAAGTCCAATTTTGAACCAACAACTTTGCAACTTCTTGTTGATCTTTGGCCCCTGCAAGTCCAGTGTTAAACCAATGGCTCTGCAACTTCTTATTTATCTTTGGCCCATACAAGTCTAGTGTTTAATAAATAGCTCTGATACCACAATGTAACATACCCAACCTCCCAGCTGGGTTCCATTACTACAACTCTCCAAATACTTCTCTCCCAATACCATGTAACATACCCAACTTACTACTAATCAATGCTATTCCAAAATCTAGTGCACATATTCTGCTCTATAACATTGGTTTGCACATAAATACTTGAAGTAATGTGCATGACCCCAAGGTGGCCACACCACACAAACTTTCCTCTTCCGAAACAAATTATAACAATATAAGTAACACAATACAATTGCATGCACAAACATGCTGAACACAAAAACATTATTGTGTGTGTAATCCATTATGAGACATGTGATCACTACTTCACTCACAACCATTCTGGCGTCACACATAGATTTTGTTCTCCTTGTGGGCATGAACTACTTCCATGCACGCACAATGAATCTATCCTCTTGCACGTATAAAGTATTTCACTACGCGCATGACCATTTTAACCTCACCTTGGATAGTCATGTCAATTATTACAAGGTTAACTTAATAAGAATAACTAATAACAACTTTCATACTCAACATGCACGACTACAAATACTGAATATCAACACCACACTTACATGTGCAAGCAACATTATATAGAATAATAGAAATTACTCATATGCAACATCATACAAGAATTAAACCCATACCAGACATAGATAATTAATCACATAGTAAATGGGACAATCACATAAAGGACACTTATCTTTTATGAAAAGTCACCAACTGCGCGTAGAACTCAAATGTTCCTCCCAGCCATCTACTTTGTTGCTCATAATATTTCAACAATAGGTCACCCCCGAGTTGGGGCTTAAACTCCACCAGGGAAAAAGGATTCCTAATTCCAGGCTAAGGTATGATAAACAACGAAATTTATCAATCCAAGGTGCCCACTGGTGCAACTAGTCTAAAACCTCTCATTCCCCACATGCCTGTCCCACCCTAGGAAGTATTCCCCTTCTCTGCTCAACAGTACTTTGGCTTCCCCACTTCCCTTCCAAGGATTCAACAATAGGCCGGACAGAAAGTGTCAGAGCACTTGAGCTAATTCCCAATGCACTAGGGAACAATTCCCAACAAAACTCTCACCTAGAGAGAATGCTCACGAGCCTGACAAATTTCCTCTTCCTCAACAAATATCTCACCTGGAGAGAATTCTCATGAGCCTGACAACCCGCCTCTTCGACAAAAAATCTCTCACTCAGAGAGAATTCTCATGGGCCTGACAACCATCCTCTTCAACCACAAACCAGTTTTTCCCAAGCATAGGGTTAAACAATGGCAGTCAATTCTCACTCTCCCAGGAGGAGTATCAGTCTGAATGATTAGAGATTAAAAAATGAATACCTTGGTTTGACAGTAAATGATAGAAAATTTTCCATTAGCAATATTTGTCTTCCATGCAAATGATCACTTGAAAATGAAAAATTGCCACACTTTGCAATACCTGACCAAATAAGATGTAACACACCACTACCAGATGTAAGTACACTTACAGAACTTGAAGAGAGACTTGTGTCTCTGCAAATTGCATTTTCACAAATTAGACCCTGGGGCTATAAATGACCCCAAATGGGCTTAACAAGGTCAATTATTAATGTGCCTGTCCAACTAGATGTTCTACAAAAATCCCTGCCACAATTCATTAGAGAGACAATGACAATTGTTGTAGCTATGAAAAGATGTTTGCAATACAAGAATGCATACTAGATAGGTAAAGTGTGTGTGCACATTGTCATGAAATCATTAAAAGAATTATGGTCCAGGGCCCTCTACAAAGCACACAACATTTGTATAAATGATAATTGGAACAATGTTCTTGAACAAGGAAATGACAACTCTGCACAAACTTTTGACACTAATAGTGAATTTGATACAAGCGATGAATCAGAGAATGAAAGACCTTCTGAAACATTGATACATGGATTCACTGACTCACAATGCATTCATGACTTGCAAGACAAGATTGTCTAAATTGCACCTGTTGAAGGGAAACGTCCACCTGGAATATTCAAGTAAAAATTTGCTAAGGAAATGAACTTCCCAACATTTTTCTATGGAGATCCACATCCCAGTGACATCACATAATGATTCAACTACCAAAAAATAGTTTGATGGGAACTGCTACATTCATGCAATGACTTCTCCTGTCACATACAAATTTGTTTTTCAAAACAATGCACATAATAATTGAGCAAGTGCTCTCTTGCATGTGGGTACGAATAAGAAAAGTCCAACTATAAGGAAGAAAGTTATTGGCCAAAGATGTTAAATACAAATCAAACCTAGAAAAAATCCTAAAATTTGATATTGGATACATAGATTTCAAAAACATTCACATCTCTCCTGACTACTTGCAACAAAAAAAGAAAACAATATTTGCAATGATCTGACAATTGGGACCCCCAACTTTTTTCATCACATTTACAAGTGCAAAGAATCATTGGGATCCATTGGTGGCTACAGTGTCTACATTGTATAGGAATAGGAAAAGGAAAAAACAAACTGATACATTGTAAAATGATGGCATTGACTACCTCATATGAAAAGACCCAGTCACATGTAGTCATTACTATAAACATAAAATAATTTTTTTGAGGCAATTGATATGTCATGATGAAACATTCTTTAGAAAAATATCGGACTACTATTTTGTGACTGAGTTCCAGAATAGAGGTAGTGGGCATAACCACACACTGTTATGGATAGAGGGTGCAGCGGTCTATGGAAATGACGAAAAATCACAAATCGAGCAGTTTCTGGACAAATACATAACATGCAACACATATCATTTGGATCGAGAACTTGCCAAAGTTCATAGACATTATCATACAATAAGTTGTAAAAAATGAAAAAATTCACATTGCAGATACAACTTCCCTGTGCTGCCAATGAGAACAACAAGAATCATAGAACCAATTAGTTTATAGGACAATGTTCTCATTGATAAATCTAAATCTTTGTTCGCATTTCTAGAAAAACACGACTTCTATGACTTAATGAGCTTCAAAGAATTCTTGGCAGAACTAAATCTAACAGAAGATGAGTACATCCAAGTGATACGATCTACACTTAAACAACCAAAATGTTTCCTTAAAAGAAAACTTTCACATGTTTGGAACAACATTTTCTCCAAGGACATGCAAATTATGTGGAATGCAAATATAGATGCACAATATGTCCTCAATGCATATGTGGCATCATCATATTGTACCTTGTACATGGCAAAGGTTGACAAATATATGACAAGTTCATTCAAAAGAATACACAGAGAACATGAAAAAAGTCATATTGATGCTATGCAAATGATATGTACACTTGGGAATACATTACTTAATATTCAACACATTTCTTCTCAACAAGCAGTCCACATTTCACTTTCCCTGCCTCTGAACTGTAGTTCAAGGAAATGTGTCTTCATAAACACATCTCCACTTGAAAAACGCACATTCGTGCTTAAACCACCATCTTTGCTAGAAAAAGAGCCCGATAATTCAGAGGACGTGATATTTCGCTCTATTATTGATTATTACCTCCAACGTCCATCTCCTATTAAGCATATCTTCCTTCCAGAGTTCGTATCACATTACAAAAAAAATGGTACACCCATATCAAAAAGAAAAAAAGTAAATGTAATACGCTTTGTCAAATACACCAAACACATCGACTATGAAAAATATTGTATTTAAAAACTATTGTTGTACGCTTCATTTGATCAAAATGAAAACACATTAAAACATAACTTCCCTACATGGGAATCTGCATATATTTCTGATGAGACTACAGTACAAACCAATGAATCTAGATTTGCATACAATGCCAATCCAACATGGGGTGATTTAGAAAGTGTAGTTCATGAACTAGAAAACCCTCACAATGTTGATGAGACATTAACAAACCATAAAAAAACTAGAAATATCTGTGAATCCTATGACTTGCAAGCAGATTTTCCTTGTCCTCGAGAAGTCACCATTGAAAAACATATCAATATTAGCTTTCAAGTCACAAAAAATCTTCTTTTTATTGAAAATAACGAATACTACAAAGTTAGACGATTGTTGAATCGAGAACAACAAGAAATCCTAAAGGACATTGCAATTAAAAAACGCTTAAACATGCACACTCATGTGCACTTGTGTCAGAAAGTTGGCTTAGGTTGATGGACAGTTGGTATGGATTGTTGGTTTTCATTGATGTCAACCATTGGAGAGTGATATTGTAGATTGATGTCAACCCTTAGTGATTGATGTCAACCCTTGGAGAAAGTCTGGTAGAAAATTCCGGTAGCACAAAGGTTTGGGTAATGGACCCAATTTTTTTTGATGTATAATGGTATGAGTTTTAACATATTTGCAGGTAATACTATTATAGATGGATAGTACATGTCATGCCATTTCTTGTGGTATGTGGAATGTCACATAACTCCTCATGGTTTGAGAGTTATGGCCTTACGAATTTGGAGGACCCTCAAATGTTGGCTTGAAGCCCTAAAAGGTCAAAGAAGTCAAAGCGCTTGCAAAGAAGAAATTATTTAAATAATAAAGTGAAGTGACAAAGTAAAAAATGATTATTTAAATAATAAAGTGAAGCGACAAAGTCAAAGAGGATTATTTAAATAATAAAGTGAAGTGACAAAGTCAAAAAAGATTATTTAAATAATAAAATGAAGTGACAAATTCAAGGATGATTATTTAAATAATAAAGTAAATGGATAACTTTCTAATTATGGAAAGTGGTTACAAGTGGGTTAGCCCTAAAATAAGAAAATTGGGTTAAGATGGTTAAAATGTAACCCCTTGAGGAAGCTACATGAAAGTATAAATAAGAGGCAAGGCTTTCTCATTTTAATCACACTTGAGCATATTGAATATCGACAGGTGATTGAGGTAACGAAAGGATATCTAAGAAAAATTTTAGAGGGAAGGTGAAGTAAAGAAGGCCAAAATTCAAGGGAGGATAAATTCTTTTGATGATGCTTTCTAAGGTATGTTATTTACAGGCCATCTCATCATTTCCTCAATAACTTTGTTTCTAGAATGATTCAGATTGTGAAATTGGGAGGTCATTGAGGAAACATATCCAATTAGTTGTGGTACGAATTTCATCTTGTGGGTCGTTTTATTTTTGGAGTTACACTCCGTGGAAAATAGGGTTTGTGGCTAGTCCTGAAACTAGTCTAAAATAGGTGTTTCGGGTTGAAATGTCATAACTTCTTCATACCATATCCAAATTCAATAAGACCAAATGTGTTGGTTAGAGTACATGTTTTAGTATTCTGTGTAAAATTTTTAGATCCATACAACACATATTCTGTCCAGGGAACGCTCTACAAGTTCGCTCTCTAGAATAAGCCAGAATTCAACAAGGTATGCCATTTTTTCTATAACTCCTTTTTTGAGAGGTTCCAAGTAGTGACACCTAGAGGAATTGCATAAAACACACTGAAGAATAGTGTGTACTATTTTCAGATCTTTATTCATTACAAGTACATAGTTATGATTATTTCAAGTTAGGGTTGTTGACTAATCCAAAACTAGTCATCTGAGATTAAAGCAAAGTTTGATGAAAATGCTAGTATTTTGTTGTTAAAGTTAAGGAAGGTTTGTAGGTATGTGATCATATACATTAGGTCTATTACAGAGTTACAAATCATATTTGGATGATGAAATTGATGAGGGATTTTGGTTGAGGTACATGTTGGGTACATGGTTGAGACAAGTAGTTGATGAGGTGGCACATACATGATGTGTATAGTTGATGATATTGGTACATCTTGATGAATCATAGTTGATGAGTAATTGATACATGATTGGTACATACTTGGTTCATCGTTGGAGGCACTTGTTAGTAGTATTGTTGACACATGGTTTATGGATGATGTAACATATTGGTATATTATTAGAAGCACATATTGATCTTGGTGATGATTATGAGTTGTCATGTTATGCTTGTTTGATGCACATCTTTGAGAGTTGTCTTGGTGATTGATCTTGGTGAGTGGATCTGATTTGGTTGATAATATTGATGAGATAGGTTGTTGTGACAGGTTATTCGTACAGGTTTGGTGCATGGTTGATGCACTCGTTGATGGTACAGGTTGAGGTACAGTTTGGTGCATGGTTGATGCACTCGTTGATGGTACAGGTTGAGGTACAGTTTGGTGCATGGTTGATGCACTTGTTTATGGTACAGGTTGATTACAGTTTTGTTTGGTACAGGTTGGTGCATGGTTAATGCACTTGTTTATGGTATAGGTTGAGGTATAGGTTGATGCATGGTTCAAGTTATTGGTATAGGTTGTTTGGTGCATGTTGATTGGTACAGGTTTACAGCAGTATATCTCGCAGTGATAGTGTGACAGTGGTTCCATCATTCTACTTATATACCAGGGTGGTTGGACGGGGCAAGGATAGGTGGTTGTATCCACATTTCGATTGTAGCCAGAGAACATAGGGGGTTGTAGCCTCCTTCTGGTTGTAGCTAGAGAATTGGGGAATTGGAGCTTCCCTTAGGTTGTAGCCTGAGAAACTAGGGGGTTGGAGCCTCCTTCTAGTTGCAGTTGGAAAAAAAAGGAAGTTGGTGCTTCTAATGAATGTAATTCTTAAAGACATATAAGAAAAATAATTATGTGGTTTTCTCTCGCTTTGGGTTTCCACGTAAAACATTGTTGTACTGTGTATGTGTGTGATTGCTCATTTGTTCATTATTTATTTACTCTGCAACTATCGGATGATAATTCTACATTGATATAACACTTGCATTTTGTGGTGAAAAATGATTATATCGCTCTATTAATGATTCACCCCCCCTCTCAGTAATCTAACAATTGGTATCAGAGTTGGTTCCTTCAGGAAACAGTTTAACTACTGGAAGGAGATCATGGATTATTCTGAGAATGGAGTACCAATTTTTAATGGTAGGAATGGTTTTAAGTATGATATGTGGAGTAGAAGGATAGAAGTATTTTTACAGGCACAGGGACATTATATTTGGCTATCAATTGTTATAGGATATGATAGTTCAAAAAGGGAAAATACTGCAACCAAGAAGGAATTGAAGAAGAATAACAAAATAGCAATGGATTTCATCTGGGAAGGATTACCTAATCCAGTAAGAGAAAAGGTTGGTAAATGTTCACCAGCCAAAGAACTTTGGGATATTGTACATGACATATATTCTTCACCCATCGCAGATTCATAAAATGCCAAAGAAGATGCAGATACAAAACAAGAAGAAATATTCTCATCATGTCAGACAGATTCAGAAGAGGAAGAGTATGAATAAGAATAAGTTGATTACAGAGAAAAATTGATCAGTGAAATTGAATATCTAAAGAAAGAAAGAGAAGAAAACAAGTCATCCAAGAAAGAATTTATGAAGCAAAAGGAAAGTGTTCAAGGTTCCAAAAAATATCAACAGGTCATCAAGAATTTAAGAGCTCAACTAGAAGAGGCTAGAAGAATTGAAGAAACTCTAGAATATCAAAAGAAATGTTTAGAAGCAAACATAGAAGCACAAAAGAAAGAAGCAGAAAAGAGAGAAATGATATTGATGGATCATCTCAAGGAAAGAACCAGTGACTTAAACCAACTTGAGGAAGAGTTTAGTCAAGAAGAGAGAATACTGGAAGAAGAAATAATTACATTGAAATTACAACTTGAAGAAGCAAAGAGAACAGAAGAGGTCATGAAGTCTCAGATAATGAAGAAAGAAGAAGAGGTTGAGAATATTGAAGAAGAATTTGTCACACTAAGAGTCAAAATCATCAAGCTCAACAAGAACGTTGAAGAGACAAAAACATCCACATCAGTTTTAGAGAATGAAGAGAAGCACTCTACGTTGCTAGAAAAGAAGAATGAAGAAAATAGAAAGAGTTATGCAAAAGCAATCAAAGGAAGGAATCATGGTCAACCAGAATCTAAGAAAAGTAATAAATATACATCTTCAAGAAGACCATCCATGTTCAAGCCACAAAGAAGCTTCAATCATTATCATGATCAGTCAAGGCATAAATTCATAAGGACTACACCACAAAGAATATCATTCACTCCTAGGTATGAAAAATTCTTTTATGGTCATTGTTTTTATTGTACTAACTTTGGAAATAAGGTTGCAGATTGCAGGGATTATAAAATAAATATTCAAGCAAGAAATGCCTATGTGGACCCATGTAACATTGAATGTTACAAATGTCATAAATATGGACACATAGCTCGTGATTGTAGAAGCATGATCGATACTTCCATGAAAGAGAAAATTGATATCAGATATAAGAAATTATGGATAAGAAAACAGGAAGAATAGGTGAACAAAGACCAGGTCCCAGAGATCGCAAGATTGGCAATAAAATGAGATGAAGAAAAATCTACAGAGGAAAAGAAGGATGTCAGATATAGAAAGGTTTGGAAAATAAATGAAAGAAAAGAAGGACAGGTAAATAAGGAACTGGTTCAAGAGATTGTACTTTCAGGTATTGTAGTGAAATATGAATTCATAGATAGAAAGAAAGAAGTCAGAGCTCGGAGAGATGATGAATCTACCAATGAAGATGATGATGAATACACATCATAGAAGAAATTGTTCTGAGCCATCCATCTTAGAGACTGCCAGGTAATATGAATATTAGACAAGGGGAGTCTATGCAATAGCCGTGATAGACCAAAGAACCACCCTTTGAGCAGCTTGCATATTTTGAGAAGACAGATCCATAACAGTCAATTAGAAAAAGTACATTTTGATAGATCAATCAAGACTTCATGATAATATAGTGATAAATGGGTCAGCATTATGGACAGTTGTGCAAGTAGACTCTTGGAAAGTATGGATAGAGATGGATTTGTAAGAATACTTAGTAGGTTTGGACAGATATATTAAAGTGGACGAGAGAATGGATTCATAGATTGGTTCAGAGAGTGGTTCAGAGACAAAGGAACATTATCATAATGGATGATAATTACACAAGAAATGGCTTGAACAATGCTAATGGATTCCAAATTGACAAATATTTTTTGGACACATGCAGTGCATACAACAGTTCACATTCAAAACAAAGTAATTCTTAGAAACAATAATGAAAAAACTCCCTACGAATTATGGAAAGAAAGCGCAGACAACAACCTCTACATCAAGGTAACTTAACGTAGTATTTTATTAATTGAAATTTATATTTATGATATTGTTTTGGAAGTACTAATGACAGGTTAAGCCAAAAATTTGCAAAGGATATGCAGAATGAATTTGAAATGTCATTACTTGGAGAACTATCCTTATTTTTCGATCTTCAGATATGTCAAAGCAACCAAGGAATTTTTATTTCTCAAAATAAGTATATCAGAGAAATGCTAAAGAGGTTCGGAATGGAAGATTGAAAACCAGTTACCACTCTTATGCAAACCAGTTGCAAGTTGAGCAAAGATGATGATTCAAAGTCTATAGACTAGAGGAAATACAAGTCAATGATTGGCAGCTTACTATATGAGACATCATCCATACCATATGTAATGCATACAATTGGATAGGTGGCATGATTTCAAGCAGCTCAAAGGAATCACATGTATTAGCAGTGAAGAGGATTTTCAGATATCTCAAAGGAACAAAAGAGTTTGGATTATGGTATCCAAAAGGAAATGATCTATCACTTATTTCCTACATAGATGCAGATTGGGCAGGTTGCATTGATGACCGATGAAGCACCAGTGGAGCAATGTTCTACTTGGGTGAGTGTTTAATATCATGGTTAAGTAAGAAACAATCATCAATATCCTTATCTATAGCCGAGGTAGAGTATATTTCAGCAACAACATGTTGTACACAGGTTCTATGGATGAAACAAACTATGACAGATATATAGGTTGAGTATGATGAGCCCATTCCAATCTATTGTGATAATAAAAGATCCATCAGTATCTCAAATAATCCGGTGATGCACTCCAATATGAAGCACATTCCAATCAAGTATCACTTTCTACCGAAACAGGTTGGAGAGAAGAACATCAGAGTTGAATATATGGGCACAAAAGAAAAAGTGGCAGACATCTTTACAAAATTGCTTCCATGGGAAGACTTTGAGTATCTTCGCCAGAGACTAGGAGTAATTTGTACTCCTAAATGAATTCTTTTGAATGCTTATTTTATATGTCTTAGATGTACACGAGGAAGCACCATAAATAGGACAATTCAAGATTGGAGTTCAGTTTCAGGAAGATTTCAGTTAGGGGGCGTATCCCCAAGGACAGTTCAGTTAGGAGGAGCAACCTTGGATGGAAATATACCTTTTCCATTGATGATAAAGGGGGAGATATTTATCATATGCAAGATAGCAATGCTTGGAGAGAGAGCACAAAGGCATGTAGACAAGGGGAGCAACCCAAGGAGAGTTCAGTCAAGGGCATAAGCCCCAAAGGGAGCTACCCTTTTCCATTGATGTCAAAGGGGGAGAGATAGAAACAATAATGAAGAGTATAAGCATGAATGTTATCATGACTAAGTGTTTCCATCAATGTTGGTGTTGCCATCAATGCCAAAGGGGGAGATTGTCAGACAATTGTCTTAGGTTGTTGGAAAATTGATATGGATTGTTGGTTTTCATTGATGTCAACCATTAGAGAGTCATATTTTATATTGATATCAACCCTTAGAGATTGATGTCAACCCTTGGAGAAAGTCCGGTAGAGAATTCCGGTAGCACAAAGGTTTGGGTAATGGACCCAAGTTTGTTTTATGCATAATGGTGTGAGTTTTAATATATTTGAAGGTAACACTATTCTAGATGTATAGTACATGTCATTCCATTTCTGGTGGTATGTGGATCGTCACATAACTCCTCACGGTTTGAGAGTTATGGCCTTACGAATTTGGAGGATCCTCATATGTTGGCTTGAAGCCCCAAAAGGTCAAAGAAGTCAAAGTGCTTGCAAAGAAGAAATTATTTAAATAATAAAGTGAAGTGACAAATTAAAAAAGGATTATTTAAATAATAAAGTGAAGTGACAAAGTCAAAGAGGATTATTTAAATAATAAAGTGAACTGACAAAGTCAAAGAGGATTATTTAAATAATAAAGTGAAGTGACAAAGTCAAGAAATATTATTTAAATAATAAAGTGAAGTGACAAAGTCAAGGAGGATTATTTAAATAATAAAGTAAATGGAGAACTTTCTAATTATGGAAAGTGGTTAGAAGTGGGTTAGACCTAAAATAAAGAATTGGGTTAAGATGGTTAAAAGGTAAACCCTTGAGGAAGCTACATGAAAGTATAAATAAGAGGCAAGGATCTCTCATTTTAATCACACTTGAGCATATTGAATATCTACAGGTGATTGAGGTAACCAAAGGATATATAAGTCGGATTTCAGAGGGAAGGTGAAGTAAAGAAGGCCAAAATTCAAGGGAGGATAAATTCTTTTGATGATGCTTTCTAAGGTATGTTATTTACAGGTCATCTCACCATTTTCGCAATAAATTTGTTTCTAGAATTATTCAAACCGTGAAATTCGGAGGGCATTGAGGAAACATATCCAAGTAGTTGTGGTATGAATTTCATCTTGTGGGTCGTTGAATTTTTGGAGTTACACTCTGTGTAAAATAGGGTTTGTGGCTAGTCCTGAAACTAGTATAAAACATGTGTTTCGTAAAAACGTCATAACTTATTCATAACAGATCCAAATTTAGTAAGACCAAATGTCTTGGTTAGAGTACAATCTGTAGTATTTTGTATATAATTTTCATATCCATACAACAAATATTCCGTGTGGGGAACGCTTTACAAGTTCGCCCTCTAGAATAAGACAAAATTCAACAAGGTATGCCATTTTTCCTATAACTCCTTTTCTGAGAGGTTCCAAGTAGTGACACCTGGAGGAATTGCATAAAACACATTGAAGAACATTGTGTACTATTTTCAGATATTTATTCATTACAGGTACATATTTATGATTATTTCAAGTTAGGGTTGTTGACTAATCCAAAACTAGTCATGTGAGACTAAAGTAAAGTTTGAAGAAAATGATAGTCTCTTGTTGTTAAAGTTAAGGAAGGTTTGCAAGTATGTGATCATATACACCAGGTCTATTACAAAGTTACAAATTAGATTTGGATGATGAAATTGATGAGGGATTTTGGTTGAGGTACACGTTGGGTACATGGTTGAGACAAGTAGTTGATGAGTTGACACATGCATGAGGTGTATAGTTGATGATGTTGGTACATCTTGATGAGTCATAGTTGATGAATAGTTGATACATGATTGGTACATACTTGGTACATGGTTGGAGGTACTTGTTAGTAGTATTGTTGACACATGGTTTATGGATGATGTAGCATACTTGTATTGGTATATTATTAGAAGCACATATTGATCTTGGCGATGATTATGAGTTGTTTTGTTATGCTTGGTTGATGCACATATTTGAGAGTTGTCTTGGTGATTGATCTTGGTGAGTAGATCTGATTTGGTTGATAAGATTGATGAGATAGGTTATTGTGATAGGTTGTTTGGACAGGTTGTTGTGACAGGTTATTCGTACAGGTTTGGTGCATGGTTGATGCACTCGTTGATGGTACAGGTTGAGGTACAGGTTGGTGCATGGTTTATGAACTTGTTTATGGTACATGTTGATTACAGTTTTGTTTGGTATAGGTTGGTGCATGGTTGATGCACTTGTTTATGGTACATGTTGATTACAGGTTGAGGTACATGTTGATGCATGGTTGATGCATGGTTCAAGTTATTGGTACAGTTTTTTTGGTGCAGGTTGATTGGTATAGATTTACAACAGTATATCTCACAGTGATAGTGTGACAGTGGTTTCATCATTCTAATTATATATCAGGGTTGTTGGATGGGGCAAGGACAGGTGGTTGTATCCACCTTCTATTTGTAGCCGGAGAACATAGGGGATTGTAGCCTCCTTCTGTTTGTAGCCAGAGAATTGGGGATTTGGAGCTTCCCTTAGTTTGTAGCCTGAGAAACTAGGGGGTTGGAGCCTCCTTTCAATTGCAACTGGAAAACAAAGGAAGTTGGTGCTTCCAATGATTGTAATTCTTAAATACATATAAGAAAAAGCATTCTGTGGTTTTCTCCCACTTTGGGTTTCCACGCAAAACACTAGTGTACTTTGTATGTGTGTGATTTCTCATTTGTTCATTGTTTATTCACTCTGTAACTATTGGATGATAATGCTACATTTATATAACACTTGCATTTTATGGTGAAAAAGGATTATATTATTCTATTACTGATTCACCCCCCCTCTCAGTAATCCAACAACTTATTCCTTACAGATGGGGCATGAACATGCAAGACATTCACAACGAAATAACTATTCCAAATGCTTATACGAATCTATGATTCAAACAATTCAACTGAAGTTATGAAACCAAAGGGACTAATAGTTGCATATATAGGAAAAGCAGCATATAATGCAGGTGGAACAACAATACACTCTTCATTTTTAATTCCTTTTAACAAGTCACATTTTCTTCCACTCATCAAGGAAATGTTATATACCTTGTCTAAGCTTTATGAAAAACTACAACTTGTCTTCATAGATGAGGCATCTTTGATTGGAAGTCGCTTCTTATATTTCATTGACAATCCACTGAGAAACATAAAACATGTGCACACCAAATACTTTGGGGACATTGGCATGATATTCTGTGGGATCTTTACCAGGCACAACCCATCCAAGATTCTTTGATATTTGAAAAACCTATGGTCAATATGCAAACAATGACGTGTGAATTTTGGAAATAAAATATAACATGCTTTGAATTACATACTACAATGCGCCAGACAAATGAAACATTTATTGCAATTCTGAATAGAATGTGGACAA
This sequence comes from Picea engelmannii, assembly GCA_009831015.1. Classification (NCBI taxonomy): domain Eukaryota; kingdom Viridiplantae; phylum Streptophyta; class Pinopsida; order Pinales; family Pinaceae; genus Picea; species Picea engelmannii. Next base: position 274,129 of record ML783612.1, on the reverse strand, counting down.
ACAACCAAACATGTGATTAACATATATCAATTCAAGGTTTATGCGACCTGCACCAACAGACCCAACCCTCCCTTACTTGTTCTACAAGAATAGGGATGTTGCAATGCATAACATGTACATGCTATCACTCATTCCTGGTGATGGCATCATCATCAATTCAATTGACCTTAAAGAAGACAAACATGGCAATGTACCATGTCATCAACATACACCCACTTTTCCTTTGCAACTTGTCCTGTAATTAGACATGCTAGTTGATATATATGCCTACAACTATGATTCATGGGATGGCTTGGTGAATGGCATAAATGGAGTACTCAAAGATTATACCAAAAAAAAAAAAAATTGATGTCCTTTGGATTAAGTTCCATGAGAGGCATATTGGCCACCGACAAGCAAACAAGTTAGCTTATCTATATAATTCAAACACTGCACACAATTGGACACCTATCTTACGAATATCAAAACCAGTATCGACATCGACAAAGACAATTCAACTGAAGATTCAAAATCAGTTTCCAATTAAACTTGCATGTTCACATACAGTCCATAGATCACAAGGGCTAACACTTGAAAGTGTTGCATTCGACCTTGTTGGAATTTGAATACATGGACTTGTGTACGCAACGTTGTCCCATGTCAGAAGCATAGACTCCTTGTATTTGCTAAGTGCTCTTACAAAAGATAACTTCAAAGTCAAACATAAAGTTGATATTGAGATGCAACGCCTGAGGACTAGAACAAAATGGAATCTACAATATGATTGTCAATGCATACAAACAAACTCATCTATATCAATTCTCTCACTTAACACACACAACCTACATGCACATATAGATGATATACTCAATGACCATGACACAATGCAATCTGATATTATGTGCTTGCAGGAAACACACATGACATTATGCATGCAAAACAAACAATTTCCAAATCACAATTGCATATCAAGTTACATTACACATGGAGTGATGATATTAGTGAAAAAACATGTAACAATTTTGGAGCATATGCATTTCGAATAAAAAAATGTTGAGATGGTGCTGGCAAGAGTAATCTTCCATGAATCAGAAATTGCAATATTGAATCTCTATGCCACTCCGCATGCAACATTTCCCAACATACTAAATTTTGTTTCAAATGAATTACATCATTTACATCATGAAACCATTATCATTCTAGGAGACTTCAATATTGACATGCTACAAAATAATGCTAGAACAAAAGAATTGGAAAACTACATGTGCAATTACAATCTTCGCTTTCTTTTGGATAAGATAAAACATGTACAAAACACACTTATTGACCATGTATGGTCAAATGTGCCCAATTCACAATAAAACCTCTTTATATTAGACACATACTGATCTGATCATGATATTGTTTGTATTGCACTTGAATTATGAAATATACATCAAGCATATTACAAAATCATATTTCTATGTCTCAAAGCATATCTAGCTAACTTGTTGCACAAAACAAAATTATTCAACTAGAATCATCCAACTTCTTAGTTTTTTCTGGTTTGTAATAGATTTTGGACAGAAAAAATTCTATATAGACACAGACAAGGATCAAGAAAAACAAAGGTACATGCTTTTAACACTATCTGTTACTCTATTCCTTTGATTCTAGTTTACTATATGTAGATATTCCTTGTTTTTCCTTACATACCAACTTATATTCATGTTCATTGCATTTTGTACTTTCCTTAATTGAAACAAACATAAAAACTTGACAAGACAAAGAACTCTTAACCATAAATGTAGAAGAAGACATACAAAGGTGAATACTTCTACCCGTATTCCATATTCCATTGCTTTGTATTTCATTTATTCTGTGTATATTTATTCTACTGATTTGCAACTCATTTTTTTTTATGTAGATACTACATATCTTCCTATATATTAACATATCTTCATGTCAATTGTATTTTCTATGCTGCTACATTGAAATAAATAAAATTGTACTCCATCCTTTTTACATGTGTTCCTACATAGAAACTTGGCTTCATTTCCATTGTATTCTCTGCATTGCTACATTGAAAAAAAATAGACTAGTTGAACAAGAGGATGAAGCCTTATGTTCCACAGCTGAAGAAGCTGAAGTACAATCTTCCAAAAGATATACCAACAATAATACTAAATCAAACACACTGCATGTGATTAATGTACATCCATATCAATTATGAACAATATACAATGTGTATGCATATTTATTTGTTGTCATCTTCGATTTACACATGTTTGCATTATAAAAAGTTGGACAAGTGACATGGACATGGGTAGTCAATCATTGCAAACATCAACACAATGACAAGGCCAAAGGTAAAGATTCATAGATTATGTTCTTTCTATGTTTATGAAACAAATATCCTCAGTTACTTATTCTATTATGCCATGGTAAATGTGTTTATGTCATTTACAACACATGTTTTTTAGTTCACAAGAACTATCGACAAGTACAAGTGAAATGCCCAACATAGTGCAAGGTCCAGAGACTAAGAGGTATGGTTACAAAACTCTAACCTTCATACTTTATCCAAATTGTGCATCTACTTGTACATTGATG
>ML783612.1:260921-271551 GCA_009831015.1 Picea engelmannii | reverse complement strand
ATACAGACTTCCATTTACATTATTGTTCCTGTTAAAAAAAAATGTCACCAAGTCTAAACTTATACCACCCAATATATTATCAATAGAAGGCTTTAACAACCACCGAACTGGACAACTATTCATCGGAGACATAATGGTCGTGTATAGCACCTACTTAGACAAGGAGAAAAAAAGTAGATGCATTATGCGTGCAGACATGGCAGACAACGAAGCCATGATGACAGTTACACTGACTATCCCTATAAAACTTGTCCAGGAACATGTAAAGAAGATATTTCCAGGTAATGGGATATCCATTACAAATTTCAATATATTACCGAAAACAATATATGACCGTGGTGATTGTGATCGAATTATATTGCTCAATGAAACAAGTGTTGTCGAAAAAGTTCTGACAGTTTGCTCAGAATATCATTTCGTAGAGGACACAACAATAAACCAATTTGCATAGAACAACAACATTTACCCAATTAGAACCATTGGCGCAGCTGTCACATTTGTAAGAAAAGTTGGCTCGCAACATATTCTCCATATAAAAGATGGAAACTCAAACAACAACAAGGAAATGGTATTGTTTTCCATACCCTTTTTTTTTCCTTTCCTTTGACATGCTCATATATCTCAGACATATTAAATAACTATTAAATTTTTCCATGGTGCAGCTACAATTGTTAGACAACTATGCAGATTTATTTTCCTCAATGGAACAACAATTGCATAAAGGGCAATTTCCAATTATGTTGTTCAAAAATATAACGAAGAAAAGAGATGTTAAAGAAAGGATCTTTCGCACAACCCAAGCAACATTTGTAACAAAATTGAGAACAGACATAGTACAGGATCTCAAGAAACTAACTAGCTCCACAACTGTTGTACGTATACATATACACCTCCAACAATGATTTACACAAAATAAAAATTCCTTTAGCATCTTTGTGCAGCTTTTTTGTTGTACACATATATATTATATTGTTCAATATATTAACTATTATTTTCATGTGCACAGGTTGAGGGTGTTTTGGTTGTAGAAAATGCCTACTCGACCCCCTTTGAGCCTGTATGTGCCAATTTCAATTCTCCTATGTCTGCCTCTACGTTCATAAATGATGCCACAATTGATTGTCTACGATGTGGTGCAAAATGTCCTTACATATATATTCATTGTGTCAATGTTGTCATCCAAACCCTCAACAACACAATTGTATATTGTATAGTTAGAAAACCTGTTTTACAAGATGTTCTTCCTGGGTTGACAGAATCGCCATATGAAATATACCTATAGAAAAAGGAAAAGACTATCTACATTCTACGTGACTTCTACATCCATAGAAAATTTACTTTAAATGAGGACAATTCCATACTGCATATCGGCTGAACCTCCCCCCCAAAAATTACATATCATGCATTGACAAGAAACAAAACATTTTGATTTGTTTCTATCCATGTTACCCAATCAAGATATGAATAAAATTTTCCACTACCATGGCAAAGTGAACTGGACACACATAAGATTGTTGAGTCTAGGAATGAAAAGCATGAGGAAAAACCTCATACAAAGTATCCCAATTGTGAATAAATCAAGTCCATTGTTTGAGATGTCAAAATGGATTTCTCTTCTGAACAGAGCCATCAAGCATTTTTTATAATACTGCAAATTTTGCATTGTTCAAAGTCCATTAAGTTAAGCATTGACAGGTTTTTCCAGAACTAGTAATGTTAGAACATTGTCAGGTCAACGTGATCTTGGTTCATAGTAATATCAGAAGAAAATGTTCATAGTGATATTGGTTCATACTAATATAGCAAACAACGAATTTGTTGGTGCCCATTTGGGAGTTTGGTTATAGAAGGGATACAATGCCCACTCCTTGCTGATTTTTGCTTGTGTTGTGTTTGCCACACTTTTGATCATGTTCTTTGGTGTTGTAGTTCAAGGTTCTCATGGGCCTGGTTTTTGGATTATGAATGGATAATAGATTCAGGATCTTAGCGCTTTTTATATGATCTTAAAGAATATACATGACCTGCCTTTCCTTTTAATGTAGGCTCTATGGAGAAAATGTAATATGTACTTCACTTAACTAGTTTTGCTTGATTAAAGAAATTACCAGAATTATCTTTTGGAAATATTTTGAAAAAAAAAATGATATGTGCTAGCTGAAGTCAAATGAAAATATGCTATCAACCACACAAAATTAAATTTCAAGTTCGACATTGTTATACTTACGCTCAAATTGACAGTAAAATAAATTTATTTCAATAACCCTCCATTGATTTCTCTTTATCTTTTCGATGCTTCTCTTACGCAAACACATCCTCGAAACTATAGGTATGACTCACTTTCTCTATTCCTTGATTGAACTGCATGTAGAGCTATGTAAACAAATGCATAGTTTCTGTTGGTCCTAAAGTCTACCCCTAGCTGCTAAAGAGTAGAGATAGGCCACGACAAGTTTGGAATGCTCATTCTTTTCAATTTGTTGATCAGTTAGAGGGTTGGTTGACGAAGACAAGAGCATGGCGAGATTGGAAAGACAATATGCATGAGGGTTCTCCTTGCCTACTATTACACCAATGTCAATAAAGGTAAAAAACGGAGGGAAACAACAATCCATTCAATGAATAATCTGGTGCAAAAATTTTAATACTTAAAATAATGTTTCAACACATTAAACAATGTATCAAAAACACAATTACTGTGACAGGTTGCAACACAAACAAATCTTCATCAAAGCATTAGATTTTCTCACAGGCACCCCAGGTGCCCCCTAGTCTCCTGAACTGACCGATAGTTCGATTTACCAAGTCAACCTCCCTATTATCGAATTGGCAGAGGTGAATATTATGGGATCTGAATTGTTTTTTGTGTGGATCTTGAATTGGGAAAAATTGTTGGTTATTTTAGTTGTTTTAAGGCATTATCATAGTAAGAATGAAACATTATGCTAGCCCACTGTTATCTACAAAGGTGTTGACATCTTGTCCCTATTTAATATTGTGCATATATTAAAGCTTGTCATATTTGAGAATATGCTTGCATATAAAAATGTCAAGTCATATATTTTGTCTATTGTTTATGGGTTTGAGAAAAATTTGCCAGCCGAAAACACCCTTCAAATTGGGACATGGTTTATATTTGGGCAACAAAAATACTATTAAATGAAATAATATGAATAATATTGAAATAAATATAAACAAAATCTCTTTAAACTTGAACCAGAGTTTTTCGAGCTCCAAGTATATTTCAAAACTGAGAATGTTTTTCCCATAGTTAATGTGTTTCTATTGCTTGATAATTATTAGACTAAGTGTTATTGTGTGAGGGATAAAGTTATTTTCTCCCTTTCTTTTCCCTCTTCTATACTTACCCGTTTTTCCCTTTTCTTCTTCCCCTCTATTATCCCTTTCTAGTTCTATACTTAGTCACATTTCTATGATCGCGGGTTCCCGAGGTGGAAGACTAAAAGATCCGCATCTCTATCTATATCCTCACATCACAAGTCTGACCGACCATCATTCCTTTCCATACTTAGCCAATTTTATGACCGCGGGTTCTCGGGTTGGCGCTATCAAATTCTCATGCCCCGTGTTCTGTGATATACATATTTCACCCAAAACTTCCGTGATCTACAATCCGACCCCGGACTCCTCGAACTCTCAAGCCTCACTCTACCTACAATGAGTTCTCCTGACCACCCCTCCTTTCCATACTTTGTCGATTCTTCACCTCTTTTTGTCACAGATTCATGGGTTCACAGACTCTCGGGTTCACAAAAGTTTCAAATCATTTTTTTCTCCCATCCATCCATGCCACCTTCACACCCTTCCAAATGCACATTAATTATTCTTTTATTAGTGAAAACTCACCACAAAGGTTTGAAAAGATTGGAATTAATAAGTGAAAAGCTCGAGGACGTCTCCCATTAAAATACATTAAACCAAGATTTACTGGAGATTATATTATCATCCTCTGGCATTCATTTTAAATAATATCAGGACACAATTACTGTCACGGGTTGCAATACAAACAAATCTTCATCAAAGCATTATCTTTTCTCATAGGTACCCCAGGTGCACCCCAATCGCCTGAATTGACTGATAGTTCAATCTACCAAATCAACCTCCCTATTATTGAATTGGCAGAGGTGAATATTATGGGATCTAAAAATATTTTTGCGTGGATCTTGAATTGGAAAACATTGTTGGTTATTTTAGTTTTTTTAAAGCATTATCACAGTAAGAATGCAACATTATGCTAGCCCATTGTTATCAACAAAGGTGTTGATGTCATGTCCCTCTTTAATATTGTTCATATATTACAACTTGTCATATTTTAGAATATGCTTGCATATAAAAATGTTAAGTCATATATTTTGTCTATTGCTTATGGGTTTGAGAAAATTTTGTGAGAAAAAAACACTCTTCAAATTGGAACATGGTTTACATTTGGGCCACAAAAATACTATTAAAATAAAATAATATGAATAATATTGAAATAAATATAAACAAAATCTCTTTAAACTTGAACCAGAGTTTGTCGAGCTCCAAGTATATTTCATAGTTGAGAATGTTTTTCCCATAGTTAATGTGTTTCTATCACCTGATAATTATCAGACTAAGTGTTGTTGTGTGAGGGATAAAGTTCTTTTCTCACTTTCTTTTCCCTCTTCTATACTTACCCATTTTTTCCTTCTCTTCTTCCCCTCTATTATCCCTTTCTGGTTTTATACTTAGTTTCATTTCTATGATCACAGGTTCCCACGTTGGCGGACTGAAAGATCCTCATCTCCATCTATATTCTCACATCACAAGTCTGACCGACCGTCATTCATTTCCATACTTAGCCAATTTTATGACCGCGGGTTCCTGGGTTGGCACTATCGAATTCTCATGGCCCGTGTTCCATGATATACATATTGCACCCAAAACTTCTATGATCTACAATTTGACCCCAAACTCCTCGAACTCTCAAGCCTCACTCTACCTATGATGAGTCTATCTGACCACCCCTTCTTTCCATACTTAGTCGATTCTTCACCTCTTTTTGTCACAGATTCGTGGGTTCACGGGCTCCCAGGTTCACAAAAGTTTCAAAGCATTTTTCACTCCCATCCATCCTCGCCACATTTGCACCCTTCCAAATCCACATTAATTATGCTTTTATTAGTGACAAATTACCACACAAGTTTGAAAATATTGGCATTAATAAGAGAAAATCTTGAGGAAATATCCCATTAAAATGCATTAAACCAAGATTTATGGGAGATTATATTATCATCCTCCGACGTTCATTGTAAATAATATCAAGACACAATTACTATCATGGGTTGCAATACAAACAAATCTTCATCAAAGCATTATCTTTTCTTACATGTACCCCAGGTGCACCCCAATCGCCTTAATTGGCTGATAGTTTGATCTACCAAATCAACCTCCCTATTATCGAATTGGCAGGGGTGAATATTATGGGATTTGAAAATATTTTTGTGTGGATCTTGAATTGGAAAAAGTTGTTGGTTATTTTAGTTGTTTTAAAGCATTATCATAGTAAGAATGCAACATTATGCTAGCCCACTGTTATCTACAAAGGTGTTGACATCATGTCCCTATTTAATATTGTGCATATATTCCATCTTGTCATATTTTAGAATATGCTTGCATATAAAAATGTTAATTCATAATATTTTGTCTATTGCTTATGGGTTTGAGCAAATTTTGCGAGCCAAAAACACCCTTCAAATTGGAACATGGTTTACATTTGGGCCATAAAAATACTATTAAAATAAAATAATATAAATAATATTGAAATAAATATAAACAAAATCTCTTTAAACTTCAACCAGAGTTTGTTGAGCTCCAAGTATATTTCATAGCTGAGAATGTTTTTCCCATTGTTAATGTGTTTCTATCGCCTGATAATTATTAGACTAAGTGTTGTTGTGTGAGGGATAAATTTATTTTCTCCCTTTCTTTTCCCTCTTCTATACTTACCCCTTTTTTCCTTCTCTTCTTCCCCTCTATTATCCCTTTCTAGTTCTATACTTAGTTTCATTTCTATGATCATGGGTTCTCACATTGGTGGACTAAAAGATCCTTATCTCCATCTATATCCTCACATCACAAGTCTGACCAACCGTCATTCCTTTCCATACTTAGCTAATTTTCTGACCGCGGGTTCCCGTGTTGGCGCTATCGAATTCTCATGCCCTGTGTTCAGTGATATCCATCTTGCACCCAAAAATTTTGTGATCTACAATTTGACCCTAGACTCCTTGAATTTGCAAGATTCACTCTACCTTTGATGAGTCCATCTGACTTCCCCACCTTTCCATAGTTAGTCGATTCTTCACCTTCTGTTGTCACAGATTCGCGGTTCATGGACTCCCGGGTTCACAAAAGTTTCAAAGCATTTTTCGCTCCCGTCCATCCCCTCCACCTTCACACCCTTCCCAATGCACATTAATTAAGATTTTATTAGTGACAAATCACCACAGAGGTTCGAAAAGATTGGCATTAATAAGAAAAAATCTTGAGGACATCTCCCATTAAAACACATTAAACCAAGATTTATGGGACACAATTACTGTCACAGGTTGCAATACAAACAAATATTCATCAAAGCATTATCTTTTCTCTCAGATACCCCCTGTTCACCCCAGTCACCTGAACTGACCGATAGTTCAATATACCAAATCAACCTCCCTATTATTGAATTGGCAGAGGTGAATATTATGGGATATGAAATTATTTTTGTTTGGATCTTGAATTGGAAAAAATTGTTGGTTATTTTAGTTTTTTTAAGGCATTATCACAGTAAGAATTCAACATTATGCTATCCCACTGTTATCTACAAAGGTGTTGACATCATGTCCCTCTTTAATATTGTGCATATATTATAGCTTGTCATATTTGAGAATATGCTTGGATATAAAAATGTTAAGTCATATATTTTGTCTATTGCTTATGGGTGTGAGAAAAATTTGTAAGCTGAAAAAACCCTTCAAATTGGAACATGGTTTACATTTGGGCCACAAAAATACTATTAAAATAAAATAATGTGAATAATAATGAAATAAATATAAACAATTTCTCTTTAAACTTGAACTTGAGTTTGTCGAGCTCCAAGTATATTCCATAGTTGAGAATGCTTTCCCCATAGTTAATGTGTTTCTATCGCTTGATAATTATCAGACTAAGTGTTGTTGTGTAATGGATAAATTTATTTTCTCCCTTTCTTTTCCCTCTTCTATACTTACCCGTTTCTCCCTTTTCTTATTCCCCTCTATTATCCCTTTCTGGTTCTATACTTAGTCATATTTCTATGATCACGGGTTCCCGAGTTGGAGGACTGACAGATCCTCATCTCCATCTATATCCTCACATCACGAGTTCGACCAACCATCATTCATTTCCATACTTAGCCAATTTTATGACCGCGGGTTCTCGGGTTGGCACTATCGAACTCTCATGCCTCGTGTTCTGTGATATACATCTTGCACCCAAAAATTTCATGGTCTACAATTCAACCCTGGACTCCTCGAACTCGCAAGCTTCACTCTACCTACTATGAGTCCATATGAGTTCGTCTGACCGCCCCACCTTTCCATACTTAGTTAATTCTTCACCTCCTATTGTCATAGATTCGTGGGTTCATAGACTCCCAGGTTCACAAAAGTTTCAAATCATTTATCGCTCCTGTCCATCCCTGCTACCTCCGAGCCCTTCCCAATGCACATTAATTATGCTTTTATTAGTGACAAATAACCACACAGGTTCAAAAAGATTGGCATTAATAAGCAAAAAGATCGAGGACATCTTCCATTAAAACGCATTAAACCAAGATTTACGGGAGATTATATTATCATCCTCCAACATTCATTTTAAATACTATCAGGATACAATTACTGTCACAGGTTACAATACAAACAAATCTTCATCAAAGAATTATCTTTTCTCATAGGAACCCCAGTCGCCTAAACTGACCAATAGTTCGATCTACAAAATCAACCTCCCTATTATCGAATTGGCAGAGGTGAATATTATGGGATCTGATTTTTTTTGTGTGTGGATCTTGAATTGGGAATTTTTTTTGTTTATTTTAGTTGATTCTTCACCTCCTTTTGTCACATATTCACGGGTTCTCGGACTCCTGGGTTAACAAAAGTTTCAAAGCATTTTTCGCCCACGTCTATCCCCGCCACCTTTGTGCCCTTCCCAATGCACATTAATCATTCTTCTATTAGTGACAACTCACCACACAGGTTCGAAAACATTGGCATTAATAAGCGAAAAGGTCGAGGACATCTCCCATTAAAACACATTAAACCAAGATTTACGGGAGATTATATTATCATCCTCCAATGTTCATTTTAAATACTATCAGGAGAAAAAGAATGTTCTATCACCTTATGGTTGTAGCTCGAAAACATTTATGTGGAGATACATTGAATATTTTCAGGTGCGAGGACCAGAGTTTTCAGTGGTCCAGAGCTTATTACTACTACTCATCTCCTTCTTCCCAGAGGGAAGTTATCTGTATGTTTGGAATTGCGTGAGCAGGTTTTGTCCCTGAATTTTTTCACTATAAGGAGTTGGTCACCTGGTATGCCGAGAATTGTATTCTGAACTAGTGGATTATCTAGTTGTGGGACCATCCCCGAGTCTCCCTATTGCCTTAAGTATTTTGAAATATGTTAAGACTTCTCGAGCCAACGCTTACTTTCAAGGGAAAGGATTGCAGGGAATTATTAAACGAGAACGATAATGGATTGGACCTCTTACCGTAATTCTTAGAGGACCCAACAGTCGTCCCCGAGGACATCACTAGATTAAGGGTTAGTGCATTCAAAAACCCTTCCGGGAAATTGCATGACTTTTCATGAGGATAACGGGACAAGAAAGTACAACCAGCATCTCTCAAATGATTCTATATATTTTATATTTTACGGTGAAGGAAAAAGCCATCTTCGATTGGGGCAAGTTGATTTCCATTGAAATATCTTCCCAATTATCGCAATACAAAATCCCTAAGAAATTGTTTATGTCATCTTATTTAATTTTCGCGATAGCACATTGTTGTCCATTCCCCAAATTATCTCTATGTAAGAAGGTAAACTGTGAATTTGACCCAGTAACCTTTTCGTACCAGACATTATGCAGACACAAGGCCTCCCAACATTTTTATGAAGTCTTTAATGATGTTATCTCAGTTTTTAAAGAGTTGATATTTGTAAAGGATTTTCCCTGGATGTCTGACCAGGTGAGCAAGTTCCTAGATAGGAAGGGGACACTGAAACAAATGGAGAACTATAATGTTATAAGTATTTTTGGATCCAAAGAAAATCCTTCTTTCCTTCTATTTAGTTCTAATTGATTATGTCAATCAGAGTTCATTTAATGTCAACCCGGGAAGGTAAACTTAGAAGCGCTACCTAAAATATATAGATCTAGAAAGATTCCTAATATGTCCGAGATCTTAAAGCTCCCTTACAAGAACATATTCATCAAAATCTCTTTCAACAACTAATCAAACCTATATCTAACAATTGTCAAGACCCTAAGGTTCTCTTACAAGAACACTTGAATTTTAGGATCTCCTCCAATATTAGAACATTTAACAAAACTTAAAAGTTGAAATGAAACAAACCTAAATCTAATAATTGTCTAAGATCTTATGGTTCTCTTACAAAAACACTTTCAAATAAGATCCTTCCAGTATTAGGACATTTAACAAAACTTTAAAAGCTAAAATGAAACAAACCTAAATCTAATAATTGTCGGAGATCTTATGGTTCTCTTACAAAAACACTTTCAAATAAGATCCTTCCAGTATTAGAACATTTAACAAAACTTTAAAAGCTGAAATCAAACAAAAACATAAATTACGTTATACCTAAAATAAACAAATTAGCATGCAAGTGAGGCCATGGGGGCCCTCCATAACTCCACAAGCACACCACTTCAAAGGAGACTCAAATGCAGAAGCAAAATCGAAGTATGATTCTTTATTTCAAAATCTCCATTACAAACTAACTTTAAGATTACAACTCTCTCTAATTCTAAGATTACAAGCTTCAGATTACAAATGGAGGAGATTGTACTCCTATTTATACAATGGGATGAGTAACAAACTCATAATGATCATCCACTAATCTCTCTTTAGTTCCATAAAAAACTCATATTGTTACAACCAAATGGCAAATGATGAGACACATATCCTCTTTGACCTTTATCCAAATCTCCTTCCATATCTTGAAGGGAATTCGAATTTGAGTATTGGAGGCCACATAAGAGTGTCTTGGAAGCTTCCAAATCACCTACAGATGTCACCAAACTCATTCTAATTGTTAGGTATAAGTATAAGTATATTATTTTCTAAAGTTTAACCACAAATCCACTTTAAAATATTAAGAATTGATAAACTTTGGAAAAGCATAGTTATAACCCAATGATGAGTTAAATGTAATGATGTGGAGGTGATATGAAGTTGAAATGGAAGTAATTGTGAAGGTTTTAGTGAATTAATGGAGTGAGAATAGGGACTATTTTGAAACCCTACATACCCCCAAACTGAAGGTATTGCATGTCCTCATGCAATCAATTACATTACTTTTTGATACTTGAGCTTTGG
>ML783612.1:219458-240296 GCA_009831015.1 Picea engelmannii | reverse complement strand
GGGAAATGTATCACGGCTATGATTGATGGTGAATATTGTATTCTGAGAGAGGAGACTGTGAGAGAAAGAAGAGGAAGTTACAACGGGTTTTGTTGTAGGTTGTATCCCTTCATTTGCTGGATAATAATAAAGGAAGGACCTGGATATTTCTCTGGTGGATGTAGCCCACACTGGGTGAACCACTTAAATTTGTGTCTCTCTTGTATTGTGTTTCTTCTGTGTTTTGTTTCTGCATTTGTTTTATTTTATTTCTCCGTGGTCCTGTTTTTCTAACAACAACCCTGTTGGGTGCCTATGCTCAGCCTTAACCTTCTGGCACTCCATACATCTGGTGATGTATTCAGCGATTTCTTTCTTCATACCCAGCCAAAAATAATGGCTTTTGACTGCTGCCATAGTCTTTTGATATCCAGGATGTCCAACATAAGCCACATTATGCATTTCTTTTAGAATTGGCAGCTTCAATTCTTGGACATTAGGTACATACACTCTGTTTTTATACAGAAGTAAGCCATCAGTTCCCAAGTTGTAACTTTCCTTGGTCTGTGGTCTCTCACGCTACTGTATCTTTGCTACTAAACCTCTGTACTGTAAATCAACATTTGCAGCTTCCAAAATTTTGTCTTTAATCTCAGTCCTGTACATGCTAATGGTTGTAGCATGTAATTCATGCACTTTTCTGCTGAGTGCATCAACCACCTTATTTTCTTTCCCTTTGATATGCTTGATATCAAAGTCATATTTGCATAGAAACTCTAGCCATCTGATTTGCCTGGCATTTAAAGTCGGTTAATCAAATAAATACTTCAGGCTGTTATGGTTTTTTCTCAACTCGAATATTTTGCCCATGAGGTAATGTCTCCATTTCCTCAAGGCGTGGACGATTGCTGCTAGCTCTAAATCATGAGTGGCATAATTCCTTTCATGCTCTTTCAGCCTTCGAGACTCATAACAAATTACAAATCCTTCTTGGCTGAGAACTCCTCCCAGCCCCTCCTTACATGCATCGGTGCACACTATGTAATCCTTATTTGGATCTGCAATCTTCAGGATTGGAGCAATGGTTAGCAGTTGCTTCAATTGTTGGAAGCTTCTCTCACATTCTTCAGTCCATTGCAACTTCTTCTCTTTCCTTTGCAAAGAAGTGATAGAATGAGCTATCCTTGAGAATCCAGCTATAAAACTTCTATAGTAGCCTACCAGACCCATAAAAGATCTAACTTCTGCCACATTCCTTGGCACTGACCATTCTCAAATGGCCTTAACCTTTTCAGGATCCACAACGATCCCTTCCTTTGATATTATGTGCCCCAAGTAATGAATCTGCCTTTGATAAAATGAGCACTTGCTCAGTTTTGCATACAACTGGTGTTCTCTCAACACCTGCAACACCATTCTCAGGTGTTGCTCATGTTCTTCCTCTGTCTTGGAATACACCAAGATATCATCCAGGAAGACTATGAAAAACTTGTCCAAATAATCTCTGAACACTCCATTCATTAAGCACATGAAAACAACAGGTGCATTTGTCAATCCAAACGACACCACTGTGAATTCATAATGATCGTACCTTGTTCTAAAGGCGGTCTTGCTAATGTCCTCGTCATTTATTCTCACTTGGTGATATCTAGATCTGAGATCTATTTTTGAAAATATTTTCACATCCTTCAACTGATCAAAAAGATCATCGATCCTTGGAAGAGGATACTTGTTCTTGACAGTTACCTTATTCAACTGTCGGAAATCAATGCACAGCCTCAACGTCCCATCTTTCTTCTTCACTAATAGGACCGGGGCTCCCCAAGGTGACACGCTGGGGTGAATGTATCCCTTCTTTAGTATCTCTTCGAGTTGCAATTGCAACTCTTTCAGCTCTGGCGTACTCATTCTATAAGGAGGCTTCGAAACTAGAGCTGCTCCAGGCATCAAATTTATAGAAAAATCGATGTCCCTCTTCGGAGGTAGTCTAGGTACCTCTTGAAATACATCCTTGAACTCTTTGAGTACCTCGTGATCTTCTAGATTCGAGACTACATCTCGGGATGCTTGTTCCACCTGAGCTGAAAATAAATGACAGCCTTTCTAGTAACATTTCTTTAGTTGCATGGCTGAGATTTCCCTAACAACCATGGCTCTAGGAATTCCTTGGACTATTACCCGATTTCCCTCTTTGTTCGGGCATGTAAACCTCTTGTTACAGCAATCCAGAAGGAATGGTGTTGGTCCAACCAGTCCATCCCAATTAATAAATCGTATGAGCCTAAAGGCAGAATGCTCAATTCAGTCTTAGTGCTCATTCCTTTCATGTCTACTAAATAGGACTTAACCAATTCAGTGACCTTCCTTTTGGTTCCTGTGGCCAACTTCACTAGCCAAGACTTTTCATGTTTGCTTCTTGTTAAATGCAAACTTTCCACCACTCTAGGATCTATATAACTATGGCTAGCCCCTGAATCAATTAAAATAACAAGTGGTTGGTTGTTGATCATACCTTCCACTTAAATCATGTGCGATTGAAATTCTTCTTGCTTGTTGTCCAGGGCTGCGTAGATCCTCGGCATTCTGCTGCCCATATCCTCCACTGTTTCAGCTTGCTGAACAGTATGGACAGTTCTCGCTTTATCTTTTCTGTGGGGGTAGTCTCTGTACCTATGATTCCCTTTACAGCCCCAACACTCCATAGGTAGTGGTCTTGGCATCTGCTCACTCCCTTCAAATTTCCTGGGCTCTCTAAAAGATGACTGTCCCCAAGGACTGTTCCTGAAAAAGGGAGGCATGTTTCCCTTCTGCTTCTGTTCTTTCTTAAACCTCTTCTGGTCATCCCAAGACTTCCAAAAGGTAGGCTTTTCTCTTTGTTGTTCATATAAGCATTCCGCCCTTCTTATGGTTTCTTCCATGGTCTTAGTATCATCATATGGAATCTTGTCACCAATGGAAGGTGGCAGTCCACTCAGATACCTCTAAATTTTGACAGCCTCATCTTTGATGAACGGAACATACTTCAGTAGTTCCAGAAAACTTCGTTCATACTCATCAATGGTCATGCTGCCCAACTTGAGTTTGAAGAACTCCTTCATCTTTCTATCATAGTATCTTTTGGTCAGGTATTTCTTCTCGAAATACCTCTTAAACTCCTTCCACGTGACCTCTTTCTCTCTGATGTGTTGCACCTGCACCAACTGATCCCACCACATGGATGCTTTTCCTTTCAGCTGGTACATTGCAATTCTTCCTTCTACATGGGCAAAATAATTCTGCAGTTGGAAGTATTTCTTCATACCCATCAACCACGTTTCGGCATATTCTTCCTTCTTATGTTCACCATCGAATGTAGGCAGTTTAATCTTGTTGATTTCCCCTTTCAATTCATCCCTTCCATATTTTCAGTGTTTTCTGGTAGGGGACGGGCTTGAACTACTGTGTGTCTCCTTGTCGGAATGCTTCGGGAAGAGACGGTAATGTCTGCTACCACTCCTCGATCTTCTTCTCCTCTCAGGGGTTCTAACACTTCTCTATCTGCTTGTGTCACTCTCTTTTTCCAATTTCTTTTCTATTCTTTCCAAGATCTTCAACATTTTTAAGTTGAATTCACCCTGTCGATCCCTGATTTTCATGAGCTTTTGTCTATCAGCTAGGCGAGCCTCAGCATCTTTCTGCAATCTTTTAATGAGTTTCATGATATGTTATTCCTTATCCGTCTCTTTTCCATTCCCATTAGAGTTTGTTCCTTCGACTCCCAGGTTGACATTCCTTCCTACCCTTTCGTCCTCTGTTTCGGAGGCATTCTGCACCTCTTTCAATTCCATAATCAGTGTTAGTTTTCGGCTGTCCTGACACTCGTTGAACTCTGCACACACGATGTGCAGCCAACCGAAGTTTTTCAGGCCTTAACCCTTCAAGAAAACTTACAACATTTATAAGCCAACATGAACAAGAAAAACGTTTTGACTTCACAAAGTTTTATGAGCTTTGTTCGGCTCTGCAAATTCTGGGACTTCGGAACTTCAGAATCTCGGTCCACAAAGACCCAATAGTTAAATCTTCATAACCAAAGTCACCCTTCCACAACTCGCGATCTCACGAAATCATGAGTCGAAGACCCTCGACTCATTTCCTCCAAACACTGATACTCGAGATGCGATACGGGTATGGCTCCCTCCTCGCTAGTGCTTGCTACACATGACCGTAGCCTAGGGATAAGTGCTATCATTTTTTCGCTAACTTGCGACTTCGTGAGTTGGACTGTTGAGCCTTCGTGCTCCTCCTTTGCGAATTTCGAAATCACGAATTACTTTATTCTTCGGGCCCACAGCATAGCTTTCACCCTTCACCACAGTGGCACATGGTACACATTCATGTGCCCACATCCATTCCAAGCAAAATCCAATGGTTAGGTCCCCTCTTAGATCGACGGCGCAGATCTTTTTGACATTGCAGGGTTTTCGGGCATCAGGAGTTCATGCACCCCACATCTCGAACTTCCATCTACCGAAATCCCGAAATTATGGTTTACTCCTTTGCTGAATCGGACGGTCAACTCCCTTCCTACGATCTACGGTGTAGATCGTTTCAGGATTTCAGGTTTTGGGTTTTTGGAGGTGTTCACCTCCCTCACTTCCCATCTTTCAACTTTGCGAAATCTGAGAGGTTTCACGGCTAACTCAAGCACGACTCCGCCAGATCTAACGGTCGAGCCTTCCTCCCAGGTCTACCATGGTTTTTTTGGGTTTTTGGGATTTCGCGTATCACAATTCCCATACTCTTGTGCATTTCAAAAGGGATTTTAATCCCTCTGCACATTTTCCAGATTCGACGGTCACGAGGGTTCACCTTCCCTCTCGAACAGCTCCTAAGGCTCCATCACTGTTGGTGTGGAGTCCTCTCTCCCTGTGGCCATAGACCACACCGGCTGCGGTTTCGCACACCGCTATACCTCCTGAGCTTACCAGGGTCTGAAATTGGTCCTCTAGACACAATTTCTCCTCACACTCTTGGTCCAAAGACCACTCAATTGGCCCATCTAGGCTCAGTGTCGAAACCTTGGCTCTGATACCAAATTGTAGCACCACTTTTCACTCACTACGGTGTAGGTGTTACTACGCGGAAAAACAACATTCTCACTCACAATTAATCACATGCATTCAAAACAAGTTAAACACATTCAACACAGAGTAATTGTACGATTTACTGCCATCATCAACAATCAATACTATTTAACATCAATTCATATACACAACAGAATACATGATGATTATAATACACAAAGATACAGAATCATAACTAAAGCATCATATGGTACTTATCTTTGAACAGTGGTAGATTCCACCAACCAAGTGCAGGCCTTCAACAAACCTCCCATCCTTAGACCGCACTTCTCATCAGCTCAACGGTGGGTCACCCCCGAGCTGGGACTAGGCTCCACCCCAAGACAAGGAATCCTAGGCTAGGCTGAGGTTACAGGGAAACAACACACAGCCACAAGGATGGGATTCTCTCCCAGGAACCTCTCACACTCACTACCCACATACCCTCATTCCCCACATGCCTGTTCCACCCTAGGATTATGCACCTTCTCTGTCACCTGGACAATCCTTCGGCTGCTAACCTCCCTTGCCTTGGGTTACAGCAACAGGCCGGACCAAAAGTCTCTGGGCTCTGTGGCAGCTACAAGGTTCCTTCCAGGAGTTCTCTCTTTCCTCTATACACTCTCTTTCCTGGAGAGACTGTTGCTCCACTGGCCAACAAGCCACATGCAGTCCATCACTGCGTGGCCACAACAATCAACAGGGAAAACTGACGCAGCTTTCCTACAGGCTCAACAATGGCCGAATCGCTCACGGTCACAACTTCGGGATAGAGACCCCACGCACAGGCTCGATCTCAGATAGAGGATACACACGGATTCTCCAGACGAACACAGGTTTTTCAATTCAGAAGATGTACAAGGTTTTTCTGCAGAGGTTGGATCTGTCATACCGCTCAAAGGTCGTACGCACTCAGACTGTCGGGTGGAATGGAGGAGCCCCCCATCACGGCTCATCTTCGCCATTTTATTTGCATGGGCCGGAGCTGACACTTCTCGCCCTGGAAACTGCATGCATTTACCCAACACACATCCCCTTCCTCATGGTTAGGAACTTAGGATAAAACATGAAATGCTCATGCCTTTTTGGAATAATATTAAAATATTATTCCCAAGGCTGAAGCCCCCTAGGCTTAACACTTAGCCTCTTTTCCCACCTTCCAGCCCCTAATCCCTTTCCTTCTCTATGGAAGCTCAGTCCCTCTTCACTCATTCATTGTGGTCGGTCTGCACCTGGCGGTGTTTACAAATTTTTATTAATTGTTCTGCATGATTACATATACAACAGGAGGCTCCTGGCCTTCAACACTTAGGCTCCCTGGCCTAACAAACACATAAGCCACCAGCTTATAAAAAACTTGGCTCACCAGCCTATAAAACATAATTACAATTCCTTTCAGAACATGATTTACGACAGGGCTCAACCTTGGGGACACTACAATTAGAGAAGATGTAGAGCTTGACTTCTATAGATTTGTCCTACAATAATCTGTCTTGTATTGTACCGAGTGGTGACCAGTTCGCTTTTTTCAATGCAACTTCCTTCGTTGGGAACCCTGGATTGTGTGGGCTGTATCTGGGCCCTTGCACATTTCAAGCAAATCCCCCCCACACCCATGTCAATGATTCTTCGATTTCTTTGACTGCAAAGTTGGTTCTGGTCATAAGTTTTCTATTATGCTCACTGGTATTTGCCTCTATGGCCATCATCAAAGCCAGGGCTTTGAAGAAGAGTAATGATTCAAGATCTTGGAAGCTAACAACATTCCAGAGGCTGGACTTCACTTATGAAGATGTTCTAGAGTGTTTAAAAGAAGAGAATATTATAGGGAAGGAAGAAGCAGGGGTTTTGTACAAGGATTCGATACGGAGCTAGGAGGAATTTGCAGTGAAGAGGTTTCCTAGGATTGGAAGAGGGTCTTTTCATGACCATGGGTTTGCTGCGGAGATTCAGACTTTGGGCAAGATTCAACATTTCCAGATGGTGAGATTGTTGAGGTTTTTCTCAAATCAAGAAATCAATCTAAGTCTGGGAGAGTTACTGCATGGGAAGAAAGGTGGGCATTTGCAATGGGCTACCACATACAAGATTGCCATTGAGGCAGCTAAAGGGCTATGCTATTTTCACTATGATTGTTGCCGATTATAATACACCGTGATGTAAAGTCCAACAACATTCTCTTGGATTCCAATTTTGAAGCCCATGTAGCCGATTTCGGCCTTCCAAAGTTTTTGCAGGACTTGTGTGCTTCAGAATGTATGTCTTCCATTGCAAGCTCCTATTGCTACATTACATCAGGTAAGCAATCAAACTTATCTCCTTACCCTTCATCTTATTTCAATGTGACATTTACATGCTGTGTGTTTCTCTTACGAGAATCAATTGATGAAGTCTGCTTATAGATTGCTTACATATAATTTCTCATACAGTATTTCTCTTGTTTTTTCTTCAGAATATGCATACATGTTGAAAGTGGATGAAAAGAGTGATGTCTATAGCTTTGGAGTAGTGTTGTTGGAAATAGTCACTGGTAGAAGGCCCGTGGGAGAGTTTGGCGATGGTGTAGATATTGTTCAGTGGGTAAACAAGATGACTAACAACACCAAGGAAGGAGTTTCAAACATTTTGGATGACAGGTTGTCTTCAGTTCCTTTGCACGAGGTTATCCAATTTTTCTGTGTGGCAATGGCATGTGTCGAAGAACATAATGTAGAGAGAGGCCTACCATGAGAGAGATGGTTCGATGCTCAGTGACATTCCAAAGACCAAACCTTCTGGAAATACCCTACCTGCTACAGAAGGAGCGGAATCCCCACAAACAATCGGTGCTTCCCACCCTCCCGATCTCCTCTCTACATGAATCCATTTTCAAATTAACATTGTTAGGCTACATGGTCCATTGTTAGGCTACATGAATCCATTTTAATTTCCATAATAGATAACAGGTAACATAATAACGGGAATCCAATGATAACCTGCTAATTACCCGATTGTTTGTTAACCTTATTATAATATCCTCAGTGTGTTATGATAACCTCGAGAAATCGGGGTAAGAAAAGTTTAAAGATACTTGTGAACATAATATTATTTAGAGAGTTCATTATATTTTCAATGACTTCTTATTTCATTTAGAGAGTTCATTAGATTCTCTTCCTATAACTTGTTAGCCTATGACCCGATTATTTTAGATTATTTAGTATAAATAGATGTCATCAAGTTAATATAATCTAATTGAACATGATACTATGTAATAATACTAATAAGATACTAATATAGTTCTCCAAATATTTCACAAGCTATGATAACCCAATGCTCTATTTAAATTCATGAGTTCTATTCCATGAGTTTCCTTCAGTCTTTTATAAAACCTCTTGTTTTATATGAAAACCTTTACATATAAATTCAGGAATTCTATGAGTACCTATGCATGGGAGAAAGCAAAGGATGGGAACTTGTTACTGATACATGTGCATGGAAGAAAGCAAAGGATGGGGTCATTGTTCTTGAAAACTTGTTTGTTGAAGGTGGATTAGTTCTCTTAAGAAATCACCAAATTTTTTATCAGTTATGATACTTGGGTTGGTACCTGTTTCTTGAAGTAGTCAAAACTACAATTTTGTGAACCTTTCATCAACCTATTTTTATTTATTTTTATGAATAGTAAGGATGCCTTGTGAACTTTGAGGGATAGCTTATGTTAGTGAATTATAATAAGGAGTTATCATCGCTCTTATTATATAAGAAAATAATAAGGTATGTTAATCCCATAATCGGTTCATAAGTTATATACTTGTATTCGTCCCTTTGAATGTTCGACTATTCCTACCATCTGATGAATTATAGCAATGTGAATGATATGATTATGTCCCATTACCTCAATCTTCTATCCCATGTCCCATTACCTCAATATGATATGATTATGTCCCATGTCCCATTATGTCCCATTATGTCAATGATATGATTAAGTTAATATAGAATTTAAAACAACCTCAATCTTCTTTGTGCCCATGCCCACCGTACAATATGTGATAACTAAAACATTTTTTTACCAATTGTAGTTGTAGTCGAGATTATGTTCTGTTCTCGTGTTATCTATTTTGTTGCCTTAACATATAGATAAGTATTATTTACTTAAATAGCTTAAATTTCTTTGTGTTTTATTTGTAGCTTCAAAGTCTCTTCCGAAAATTGTGCTAATATTTATTTGTGTTTTATTTGTACCTTCAAACTGTCTTAAAATTGCAAATTTTCCACATTAACTTGATCGATGTATTATCAAGCATTTAAATACTCCAATTGTTAGTAAGTTGTAATATTATCATATGAATATCCTACTTGTTAGTAAGTCGATATTGTGATTCAAATTCCTTGTGCAATGCAGTCATCAGTCTTGTATTTTGCATGCCCTTAGTTGGAACTTGGAAGCAATAAATAAATATGTTGAGTTTCTCTTGGCATAATAAAGTTTCTTTTAATGATAATAACAGCTATTTCTGGTCATTGTTGTTATTTTCTACTTTTGGGGTGTTTTCTCCCTTGAACCATGTTGAGTTTTTCTTGGCATAATAAAGTTTCTTTTAATGATAATAGCATCTATTTCTGGTTATTGTTGTTATTTTCTACTTTTGGGGTATTTGCTCTCTTGAACACAGAATTGGAAAAAAAAAACCTAAAAAGATATATGTTTCTTTCTTGAACACATAATTGGCACAACAAACCTGGAAATATATATGCTTTTTTGTTTTCATCAACTATATTATTTTATCCTCCCTCATTTGTCATTTTGTCTCTCCTTTCCTGTTGAGCATCATTTTTATTTATGTGTAATAATATACTTTCTAAGCTTTCATATCTAATGTTGTGATGGGTAGTAGATATTTAATTGCCCATTTAACTTGTCCTTTCTTTTCCCATCAAATACTGTAATAAAGTTAATTTTTTAACAACACTCACATTTTACATGTGCTCAAACTAAACTCGAGCAATAGACTCTTAAGATTAGTCACCCGACACTAACATTAAGCCACAACACAACATTGCCCTTTTTGTCATACATGGTTACCCATTTTAGAAAGACATGAAACTTATCAAGCATCCAATTTCAATTAGCTTTCAATTTCAATTAGCTTTTGTGCGACTAGGTAAAAGATAAATTTCCAGCTTCATGTAAATGCAGCTTCATGTAATATGTTTTAACATATTACATGTAATATGTAATAACATATTACATGTAATGTGTTATTACATACTACATGTAATGTGTAATAACATATTACCCTTGATAATTTTACAAATTAAGATGTTATAATCTGAACTCAGTGATGTCAATATGCAGCTTCACTTTAATGTTCCTTGTTTTTATTCATATATTGAATTCTTTGTAAGTATCAACACAATAAGTTATTCTTTCATATTTTATTTAATCTTTGTTATATTCTTTGTTGTATTTATGGTGAAGCTTTTAGATTTCAGGCATCACATGATTTTCCCTAAATTTTGGCCGAACAAACTCAAAGACAAACATGATACTTATGACTTGCTTCAAACACATTTTTGTCAAATAAGTGACAACATAGCAAAATGAAAATCATATTGTGTTCTCACTTTTTTCTAGCACAATATATAATATGACATAATTGAATTCAAACTACAATAGCACCCTCGCATGTCTACCATTAACTTATTGAACATGAGATTATCATCAAGATAACTTTTTCCCTATCATAAGAAATAGGATAGCCACAGACATTCCAAAATAACATAAGATAATTGCTAAAAGAAAAGGATTACAATAACACTCATGTTTTGAAGCAACCAAAAAAAATTGGTAAAGTTACCTGGGATTTCCTTATATTTAGGCTTCTGAGTGTTACCCAGCCAACCCTAAGGAAGTTGGGCAGACTTCTTTTTATTTAAATGGGTTCTGAAATCCTTTGAGAGCAAAAGACTCTCGACACTTTGTTCAACATTATCATAATGATTATTAGTTGATTGTGTACCATCCACATCACCTTTTTGAAATGCCCTCCTAGAATGTTCTTGATTTTTTGCCATTGAACTGCTGCCAACCTCTTCATTGAATGGGATAATGTCATACCCCACGAATTGAACTTTCAATTATTATTTTAGAATTTTAATTATTTTTCCAAAACACAATTTGGTCGATTGACCGAATCCGAATTGTAAAACCTTTTTATTTCATGAAAATAAAAACAGGTGGAAAAAGGGGCACACATTGAAGCAGTTGTTAAAGAGGGAGTTAGGAATCCAAAGGGGTTGGCCAAGTGGCAGCACATTGAGACAAGTTGTGGAGTTAACTCAACTTCAAAAAGACACATTCCAGATATATAGGAGAATCTATGAACATGTGTAGAATTGAATCTGATAGGTGGTCAGTGAGTAGGAGGCTCAAGACAAGTGTCACAAGTTCTAGAAAAAATAAAAGAAGCCATGACAAGGGAATGGGATTCCATTCCTAGGATGCAAACTAATGGCTCAAGAAGGCTACACACTGAACTGACTTGACACAATGATTTTTTTAGATGACACACAACAAGCTTGTACTCAAAATTATGCAAAAGTCCACATAGGCAACCCCTTGGATTCCAAACTCAGTTCGAGGGTGACAAAGGTTGACAAATATTTACTCCTCTAGTGAGACACCATTTCTTAGTTGCCAGGATGTGCTCCATGTTCTATAAGAGAGACAACACCTCTTGTTGTCGATCACTTGCACATGAATGTGTGTTGATTGATCACTTCAGATATGAATAGAACTAGGACTAGATGTTACATGAATGTTTTATTTAAATACATGTAAGTTACCTTCATGTGGGAAATTAGCCTTGATTTTCGTGTCAATATATGTTGGGTCCACGCTTCCAAACGCTATTCTTCTCATAAGCCTGTCTTATATAAATAAGGAAGAAAGATTTCAAAGAAAATATTGACCTTGTTAATTCAGTTGAAAAACTTTGCTTTCTAGCTCATTTCTCCAGTCTTGTCTTGGCTAGAAATTTTATTGTCATTGACCAGCAATGGCAAGGAAAAATTTCCAAACAATATCAGACTCTTAGGGAGAACATACAGTGAGCAGATTGGATGGGATTTGAATTAAACCAAGCACGAGGCTAGGAAACCTATGTTCTATTTTGTAAAGCAAGGGCTTACACGAATGCATCGAAAGCATGCCTGTAGATGTGGTGTTTGTTTTTATAATTTTTCTCGGTTAAATTCTAATATGGTTAATGAATGAACCTTTGCATGGAATCTATACTACGTTTTTAAAGGAAATTTTAGTTAGAATTTTCCGAGTCGTATACATAATATAACCTTTTATGGGCCAGTGTATCTAATTTAAACAACCATATCAATTTTCATATGATAATTTTGTTTTCTATGTGAAATTTCTCTTAATTGTGACCATTTGGAAATTACAACCCCTACCACTGCAGTCGATTAGTAAAAAAAAATTAAAATACCAAAAAACTATTCTCTACAATTCATATACTAACTCGTTTTTTGTTGCTTCTTAAATCAAATACTCTGACACTTATAGTTGTGGTGCGACTAAGATTATGCTTCAAACCAACATTCATGTTCCATTATGAGTTTTAAAGAAATCTTTGAACCGAGGTTTCATGAATAGCCCTGTGTTTTCCTAAAACCAAAGACCTCTCCCAAAACATGTGAAAGGTATGATGTAACACTGTCAGGCGTGGGATGTATTATGTGCGTGGGATGTATAGAGGATGTCAGGCGTGGGATGTATTATGTAGGTGTGGGATGTATTATGTAGGTGAGATTTTTTTATTTTTTTAAGTATAAAAGGAGGGGAAAAGGAATTCCAACCAACATATTCATACTACAATGACTTAAGTATTATGTTAAGTATTATGTTAACAGGAGGCACTACTCCCTTGTAACTATTCCAGTCAATTAGCTCAAAGATTATGATATACTGAATGAACTATTATGCTAGCTCAAAGATTATGGTATACCGAATGAACTATTATGCTAGATGGAGGCACCACTCCCTTGTGCTACTCCAACCAATTAGCTCAAGGATTAAGTATATTGAAGGGAAAACCATGGAAAATCCTTTGCAAGTCCTAATTCTTTATTCTTCAAAATTCAAATATGTAAAAATATTTACCACTGGTAGATATGCCATTAAACGTGCAGATTAAGTTAAAGTTGGTGAAGGTTAACTCACTTCTTTCATTATTGGACAAGCTAACTTCATTGCGGTTGTTTTCACTATGAAGTTAATGCATAAGGCTTTACTCACACTCATAGTAATAAAAAATAGCTGGTCTAGAACGTCCTCGCCGAAAATAAGTCTGGTTTGGTGTTAGAAATGGTTTTGGAATAATTTGGTGGTTGAACCAGTTTTGGACCGATTCACATATGGCCGATTTGGGTATGGATTGGTCAATTTGATACCCAATTGGTTGGTTTTCTTTAAAAACAAAACCCCCAAAAACAACACATACAAAATTGGATTGTTTTCTTAAAAAAAAAACCCAAAAAACAACACATTCAAAATAAAATCATTGTATAAAAAAAAGTAGTTGTACACAATTGGATTTAAATTGATTTTCTCTTATTAAGATGTTTGGTGATAAGGTTGTTTTCATGGTTCATCACACCATTTTTTCAGACATCTTAACATATACTTCAATAAAAACCTTATACCCTTCCTCCTACTTAAAATTATACGATTCTAAAATTGAAACTTAAAAAGAGAATAGTCTCCTCAATAATGCCGACTAACTGAAATCTATATGTTGTCCATTAGTGTTAATTGACTAAAAATAAAATTGATTTGAAACATCTAATGGTAACAATGATGGATACCATTCATAAAAAGAAAATAAACTTCAAAAGACTCTATGAAATATCGATGAGATTATGGTAACAATGATTGGAACATGCAATCCAAATAAGCAAACTTTACATCTTTAGTGTTGGTTTTATATTGATTTACTTATTATATTTTTTTAAATTAAAATCTGAATAGTTTATGTAATTTTTAGTTATTAAAGTTTACATTATTAATATGTAATAATTAATTTTATCTTAATATATAATTTAAATATTTGTTTTAATTAAAATTTAAATATTATATATATATTTTTATAAAATTTAAAACTCATTTTGATTTAGGTTTGGTTTATAATTATTTTAATATATAATTTAAATATTTGTTTTAATTAAAATTTAAATATTTTATATATATTTTTATAAAATTTTAAACTCATTAAAATATTATATATATATATATATATATATATATAATACAATTTAAATTAAATTTTTTACTCATTTTGATTTAGGTTTGGTTTATAATTTTAAGATAAATCAGGTTTAATTTTTAATTTGAAGAGGAATCAAATTAAAATAAAATACCCAAGTAATTCGAGTAAGGTTTCATATTAATGTTGTTAATTGGGATTATAAAGATATTGCAATTAAAGCTATTGTATTTACACTTGAAGATAGCTTTTATATTAATGTTGTTAATTGAGATTTTAAAGATATTGTAATTAACCCTCAAGGTTTCTCAACTCGTATAAAAGTACCATCTTTAATCAAAACCTTACATAAAACCCCTAAAGCACATCTATCTTCCTTATGTACCCACTACCATTCATAAGCAAAGACCTTACATAAAACCCCTAAAACACCATCTATCTTCCATCTTACTTAATTACTTTTAAAAACCATCCATCTTCTTCATGAAGTTGTTATTTTTCTCAACATTACTTACTATACTAATTGTTTATGGATAAGTCATCCACATTATTAGTGAAACTTTAGTGAAACTATATATTTTACTCAACATTCTTACTCAAAGTTAGTTTTAAACATCATCCATGTTATTGACAAAGTTGTGAGTGTTATTAACATTTATGATTTAAGTTATAATAATGTATTTACATGTAATAAAATTCACTAAAGCCACTTTAAAAACCAATGAGAGACAAACTCCTATAATTTCAACATTTTCTTAGTACCTAACTTCTTTTCACTATCCAAAAGGTTTTTAATGACTTTAACTTTGTACATTAATTTTGATGATAATGTCTCATGTGATGACATGATGACATTAACTAATAGTTATTCAATTAATTGCAATATCTTTATAATGAACTAATAACAAATACAATAATTTTACTTGCAATATCTTTATAATCCTAATTAACAATATTAATATGAAATCTTCCTGAAATTACTTGACATTCTCATTCGCCCGCTTAGAAAATATGTTAATTTTAAAATGAAGAAGGAACTGTATGAACTGCAATTTCGTCTTACCCCCTTCCTGTCAATACATTTTCGTGTAGAACCGCGGTTTTCCCCACGGAAAGGAAAATATCTGGCACTTTCCTCCTTCCGTCTTGTTACTGCGTTTTCGAGTAAATTATTTGTTTCTAATGAAGACGGAACTACTTGAAGTTCCTGGTAATTTCCCCCTACCATCTGTCACCGCATTTTCTAGTAAGTTATTTTTTTTAAATGAAGAAGGAGCTGCACGAAGTACCTGGCAATTTCGTCGTACCCTTCTGTCACTGCATTTTCGAGTAGAACCGAGCTTTTCCTTGCGGAAAGGAAAATATGTGGCACTTTCCTCCTTCCGTCCTGTTAGTGCATTTTCGAGTAATTTTTTTTTTAAATGAACAAAGAACCGCATGAAGTTCCTGGTAATTTCCTCCTAAACTCTTGTCGCTGCACTTTCGAGTAGACCTGTATTGATTTGTCGTGGAAAGGAAAATATCTGGCATTTTCCTCCTGTTCTGTGACTGCATTTTTCTTGTAAGTTATTCTTTTAAATGAATAAGTGCACGAAGTTCCTCGCAATTTCGTGGTACTTTCATGTTCGAGTAGAACCACCTTTTTTCCCATGGAAAGGAAAATATCTGGCACTTTCCTCCTTCCTTCCTGTCACTGCATTTTCGAGTAAAATTTTTTTTTTTTTTTAATAAAGACTGAACTGCATTAAGTTCCTGGTAATTTCCAACCCTTCTGTCACTGCATTTTCGAGTAGACCTGCCTTAAATCCCCTCGAAAGGAAAATATCTGGCATTTTCCTCCTTTCGTCCTGTCACTGCATTGCATTTTCAAGTAGACTGCGTTGATTCCTTTGGTTGGGATATACAAGGAAAATATATTTTACCCCAATCACAAGATTCCTTTGATTGGCATATAGAAGCACTATAAAACCAACTTAGATAAATGTGTACAAATGTACAACTTGTGATTCGAATTATCTTCCATATAGCATAACAAACAGACCTTCCCAACATGTCACACTTTTTACTTTTTCTATATTCAAGAGAAAGGACCATAGGAAAGAAAAATGTTATAGTAATCATCTTGTGATGTGGAAAAAGATAGATAAATCTTATAATAGCTTGCAAATCAAATTGGTTATGGAGTATTTATATGTGGTTATTTTATTAATCTTAATTGGAGAAAGTTTTCTTTTATTAAAAAATGATAAGAATATAAAAAGGGATAAGAATAATTTTAAAATAACATGTGTTTCCTCTTAAGAGGTTACATTTTCAAATCTAGAGGGGGTAGGGTATGTAGATCCCTTGTCCCACAAACAAGGAAGTCTCATACACTAATATGGTATTTGGCTTGATCGTGACCTTAAGTAATCGATTGTTTGATTTTATTTTTATTTTCAAAAGTGTTTTATTAATTATTAATTAGTAATTCAATAAAAACTTAAATGTGAAAGTACCCTGCTTATACCTAAATTAGATTATAATTTCAAAATATTTTCCACAAGTCTAATTTTCCAATTCATCAAAACTATGGTGATGTGGGAATGCTTCTCTTAATGTTTTTAGAGCTATTTCCAGCAATTAAATTCTTATTCTTTTTACAAATTACAACATAATCTCAACATTTATTACTTATTAACAAAAACACATAAAACTAGTGAAATATGTCTTGAAGATGTTGTCCTTTGAGTTGTTGAAACAGTCTTCTATAAAAAATTGAAACTGCCTAACACTATTTCCTCCCACCTAGTTAGGAATAAAGCCTCTCTGGCTCCCTAGCTCCAGGAAATCAGATTTCCTTGCCCCGGAACCTAAAATCCCAAGAACAACTACGCCCTAGTAAAAATCCCCAAAGAAAAGTTTCCTTCCAGTCTCCTCCTTTTCCCTTCCTCCTTCTCCCAAAATTTTCCCAAAAAGAATACCCCCTTCTAAGTCCCCTCCCCTCTTCCTTATCATCCTCTCTCGAATCCCCCTCCTTCTCCCATAATTTTCTCAAAACGAAGACCCCTTCCAAGTCCCCTCCCCTCTTTCTTATCCTCCTCTTTCTTATCCTCCTCTCTCGAATCCTCCTTGCTCATTCAATTCCCAACTTCTTTATCCCCTCATTAATTCCCTCACCTCCCATTAAATAATAAAATAATAAAAATATTAAATCTAATTATTTAAATAATTAATCTAACTTACCCTAAATAAATTATAATCCTTAATTAATAAAGTTGGGTTGTTACATACACTCATCGTTCAAGAAACATCGTCCTGAAGTTATAGTAATTTACAATACAAGAGAAATATAACATGATTCATACATCCAAATTAAATAAGTAACATCATCAATTTAAAACACTTCTATATACTAGTGTACCTGTGCAAGGCATGCATGCGTAGCTAGCACATATATGAGTGGCACATGTACTAATGACAATAATTACCACACCCATTGCAATTCTTGTATGTGTCTAATCCAATCAACAATGCCATTCATTTCATAAAGAATACTAAGCCATTTAAAATATTCGCAAAATCCCTCAATTATAATAATTTAACAAAAGAAACATTCACTTAGATAATTGTAGTTCAGTTAAGCAAATATATATATATATATATATATATATATATATATATATATTTGAAAAAGAGAAAATTAAGAAATTCTACTATAAGGTGAAAACTCCACACACTCTTAACTACTTCTAGTCATCCTTCCTCCCTAACCTACTTCCATCTTCCATCCCTATCCTTCCTCTGCTAGACTATCTTGGAGCATCAACTATATTGACCTAACTCTAGATAAAACCCGTAAGTGGAAGTGTCAACTCTCTTGACCAAGTTTTCCAAGCAGACAACTGACATCCATCATCACATGTCTAGGGGAGCATGAGCTAACACCGTCCTCCCATGACTCCAGGTTTTAGAGGGTACACGGTGGGAATGCCTCCACCCCTCTTGATAGAACTAGGGTAAACACCCTATCATGGACCATACAATGGCACTGTGTTGCTGAGATTTTGTCATCATATTTTGTTTCAGACAATCTCGCTACCTGAAAAACTTGCACTTGCAACATATCATAGCAATGCATTTGAACCAACATAATTTCACATACAAGGATTCATACCATATTGTTTCTTGGACGATGTTCACGACATCCAACCTTTATTATAATTATCCCTTGGCTATTTTATAGCCCATTAATCTACATATTAGTTTATAACACAAACTCATACATATCCATACATTATTATCATGTAAATGCATTTAATCATATCATTAACTCGGTATCCACGTACCAACAACTTTAAATTTCAAATTTTCAAGCTAGAATTAGGTTGTATAATATCCATCATAACTCAAATAACTATAAACATTCATAGTATTGACATTCACATAGGTCAATATGTCTAGAATTTTAAGTGCATCATTAATAATTTCACAGTTAATAAGTAATTAAGATACGGTTAGGCCATAAGTAATTCTAGTTGTCTAAGTTAAAATGTGGCATTACATACACCCAATATTCGGAAAACATAGTCTTGAGGTGGTAAAAAAAATGAGGGATGATCTTATCGTAAGGTCTTTGCATCCTCCCAAGTAGCACATCTTGGGATATACTTGTCCCATTAAACCTTAACTTGGTCTACTAGACGATTCATGAGTTGTCAGATCCTATGGTCCAATGTTAAGCCCTAATATTGGCTCATTACCCCTTAATTGGGGTATATTATATTAGTAATGTTATTTTATTTATGTTGGCTTTAGGACATTAGTTGTAATTATACCTCCTAGTCTCTTATATATACCAAGGAGACATTTTCATTTTGAATCATTTTGTACTTGAACATTTAAGTGGGGTAAAAGGAGGTTGCCCCCTTGAAGAGGCTTATTATCTGAAATTATCTCTTTTTCAAGGCATTGAGTAGTTTTCCTGAGGTTTTTCTATGCTATATTGATGTTTGGTTCTTAACATATGGTATCAGAGCTCAAGGTCTTGGGGTTTCGCTGCTACATCTAAGACACCATGGAATTTTTGCTATAACTTTTTTTCTACAACGTTTCAGAAGGAACGGCTTGGAGGGTACTTAGTAGACGGATCAAGGTACGTTGGGTTAAAAATTCAGCTCCTGAGGCATTACACTTTCGGAGATACAGCCTATACAAGATAGGGTTATGGAATCATCCTGAAATGAGTCATTATGGAATTTTCACTATAAAAAATTTTCTGTAATGTTTCGAACCCTGAAATCTGGAGGCCATTTACAGAAATGAGAAAGGTATCTATGGTAAAATTTTTATCTTCTGGGTCATCTTAAATTTGTAGATACACCTTGTGTAAGATAGGGTATATGACTAGTCCTATTGACTAGTCTCAACAAGGTGTTCCAGGTAAAACAATCATAACTTATTGCTAGAGTATCCAAATTGAGTGGGATTGGTTTCATTGGATTGTGGACAGTCTGTAGTATCTTGGGTGCGATTTTCAGAATTTGATATTAATTATTTTGTGCAGGGCATGCTATACAAATGAGATCTCCTGGAAAGGCCAAAAATCAGCAAGTTGTGAGGAAGTTACCGTAAATTCCACTTGGCACATCCAATTTTGATCAAACCTGTGGCATTGCAGAGAAGAAATATCAAAGAACTACCTAAAAGAAATTTTCATACCCGGAAGGGCCGAAACTTGGGAGATAGAATAGAATAAATATTGTCTAGCAGAACTGTCTCAAAATCAAGATTCAAAAGTGATACTTGGCCAACATGCCACCAAAAAAGGGTCCTTCTACACCAAATAAGCCTCCAGAAAATCCTAATTGGACTCTTGATGAAGGTGAAGAAATGTGTAGGGACATAAATGAACTACAAAAGAAGATGGATTGAATGGAAGCTAAGTTGGATACTAAGATGGATTCAATGGAAGCCAAGTTGATGGATTCAATAGAAGCTAAGTTGGATACTAAGATGGATGGATTAAAAGGGGAGATCATGGAAGTATTGAAAAATTTCGTAACAGAGAAGACACCCGAAAGTGAAAATGCATCCCATGAAATTCATGATGAGGACACAAGGAAGGTGAATCAAGAATGGAGAAACTCCAACTTTGGTTTGGAGACCAACCACGTTCCTAAGATTGATATGAGAAAGTTTGATGGCAAGGATCCAATCACATGGATACTTCAGATGGAGCAATTCTTTGATCTCCATAATGTGCCACATACACAAAAGGTACGAATTGCTTCTTGATATTTAGAACCTAATCAATTTGTTTGGTATCGATGGCTTTGTTCTCGCAAATCACTCGCCACTTGGACAATTTTCATAGAAGAAATGATAGCACACTATGAGGATACAAGGAGCAATACCTTCTTTAGCCAATTCATAAATCTCAAGCAAAAGGGTTCAGTTACCGAGCACATTGAGAACTTCCAAAGATTGAATATAAAGGTAACCGATATTCCAGATGA
>ML783612.1:180494-197170 GCA_009831015.1 Picea engelmannii | reverse complement strand
GTTCAAGTACAAGATGATTCAAAATGAAAATGTCTCCTTGGTATATATAGGAGACTAGGAGGTATAATTACAACTAATGGCCTAAAGCCGACATAAATATAATAACATTACTAATATAATATGCCCCAATTAAGGGGTAATGATCTAATATTAGGTCTTAACAGTTTCTTTGGTTACTTCCCTTAAGATTTCTAAGTTTTCAGTCTTCATTCTTAAGGGTGAGTAGGCCCTAGAGCCCAATTGTTGAAACTTGGCTCTGATACCATTTGTAAATCCCATTCCTGGGCTTCATAGCTAAGAGTAAAAAGAAATTCATAACCTGATACCATATGTAAATATTAATAGTAAATTAAATTGACAACAATTTCCAACAGTTAAATTCTTATTCTTTTTACAGATTACAACATAATTTCAACATTTATAACTTGATTAACAACAACACATAAAACTAGTAAAATACCTCTTAAATATGTTGTCCTTTGAGTTGTTGAAACAATATTCTACCAAAAAATAAAACTTCCTGAAGCTCTTTCCTCCTAGCCAACTAGGAACAAAGCCTCTCTGTGATGTAGACCCCCCTTCCCTCCTAAGGGTTCCGCGACCTCCCGATCAAGGATCTTAATCCCTTGAGATGAATTAGCTCTTTCGGGCCTTCAGTAGCCCCTGGAACAAATTACACAGGCCCCTTTTTCTATTTAGGCACAGGTTTTATGGAACCTNTTGGGCACTATCTCCTTCCGTTGGCCCCTCTTTGCATGTGACCTGGGGCTTAACCTCCTGGGAACTTTAAAACTTTGAGACTCTAACTAGGACCAGATCTATGGTCCATGTCCCCCTTCGCAACCAATGGTTGAGATCTACTTCGGGACTCCGTGCTCTAGAAGTTCTGAATGTTCCAACCTCCAGTTTTCCTCGGAGTGCTTCGTACTCGGAGTTCTAGATCAGACACTACACGTCTGTCTAAATCAACGGATCAGGTCCATTTCGAGACTTCGACATTCGGGAGTCCCGAAAGCTCACACAACCTTTTCTCCCAATGTACTCTGTACCCAAAGTTCCATATTAAGTGCCACACATCCGCTTAAATCAATGACTCAGGTTCATTTCGGGACTTCGACGTTTGGGAGATTCAAACATTCTTGCAACCTTTTCTCCCATAGCATTTTGTTTCAGAGTTAAGGAATGTGCACCATGCATCCTTCTCGTTCGACGGTGGGGATCCACTTCGGGTGACCCTCTGCTCTGCGTTGCTTTCTCCTCTCTTCCGAAGTATGCGATTTGTTGACGTGTATCTCCCACAAATCGATGACTATAAATCACTTCGGTTATTCAGGCTTCAGGAGTTTCAACCTCTCCACACTCACTTTCTCCCAGAGTGCTTCCCTCGAAGTCAACGATCTATCGACACATGTCTCCCATGAATCGATGGCTACAAATCACTTCGGCTAGTCGGGCTTCGGGAGTTTCAACCTCTCCACAGTCGCTTTCTCCTGGAGTGATTTCACCTGAAGCGCATAGATTTCCGCCACATATCCTCCCTCGAATCGACAACACATACGGACTCTGTTACTCTGTGGATTTCCAAAGGAACTCACAACTAACCACCTTGCAAATTTTCCAGGTCTAATGGTCTGGGGTGACTCCACTTCCTCATGAAGAAATCCTAGCCATTAACTCGTTAAACCTTAAAAGTTTCTCCCCCTTTGAAGATTTCTTCCCACTATTTATCCTGACTTCGTTTCTCAAACCCTTTACTCCTTAGAGGGTTGCTTTGACACTTATTCAACTTTTCGATCTGTGCACTCCTTGCAACAGATCTTCACACCCCTTCACGAGAAAACTCAAGCTATTCCTCCTAAGATTTTTGAGTCAAAGACTCTATCGACGCACTCCTTGCATACGATATGCACACTCTACATATGAAAGTTTCAGGCTATCGCTTCTGAGCTTTGAGTCAAAAGACTCTGTTAAACACACTCCTTGTGTACAATATGCACTCCTTGCATAAGCTCAAGGAAGAGAAACAATTTAAACTTATTCAACACTTCACAGATTCATTCAATCACAGTATAACTTATGCATTCATGAAAAAATATAATAATAGATAATAGTTACACAATAATACTTCCATGCATTTGGATCAATATCCCTCTGTTATATTCATTCAAATGTAAGTGGCTACAACTGATACATGCAAATAACAACTAACTCAAAAAATACTAATATGCCACTATAAACTGTTCGATAACATTATGTTCACAACATTAGGTTCAACAACCTCATTCAGGCGCATAAGCATATATTTATAAAACAGGACTCTTCGGGTTTCCTCTAGCTACCTATCCTATCAAATTAAAAGAATTCAACTACTAAGCCTCTATTACAATGAATTTTATGAGATATGCAGATAGGGGCGGATGCTCCAGATATGCATTGCAGTAAGTTTCATTTAAGGAGAACTGATCTCCTCTGATCTCACACAATCATCCAGTCTTTGTTCATTAAAGATTTCTTTAACTTGCAATCCATTCAAAATATATTTCCCTAGGATATGCCAATAGTTCAAAATTTAAAACAAATCAAAAGGCACGCTATGCAATGTGCTCGTTGTGTTGTCCACATGTGCTTTGTTGATGATGCTCCTGCATCATACTCCTTTGGGAAAAAATTCATGGACTTATGTCCATGAGCTCCTGCACTGACTTTCTATGCCTCTATATATCAGCTTCATTTACCCAAATGAAATATTTTATTCGATGTCACTTGCATTTTACTAAATATTCAAAATATGTCTTTCTCCTGGTCTTTTTACCAATCTTCTAATCAATGATCTTCTCCATATGTGACTTTTCTGCTACAGGCATCTGCTTCTCCCACTAAATCTTCTCCTGATATTCTGATCTTTCTATGTCATCTTCTCTGTAAGGATATAGGTCTGAAATGTTAAATATGGGTGATATACCCACATCCCCTAGAATCTCGAACTCATAGGAATTGGTACCAAACTTTCTTGGGATCTTGCATGGTCCAATCTTCTTCAGCTTCATCTTGTTATATGTTCTCCTTGGGAACCTTTCCTTTCTTAGGTGTGCTAAGACTTGATCTCCAACTTCAAACTAAAATTCTCTCCTATGTTGATCAACCTTTGATTTTTATTATGCATTTCTTCTCTGCAACTGCTCCTTGATCTGATTATGAAGATTTTGCATTTTTGTAGCGAAGTATTCTTCTCCAACAATTTTGAATTCAATCTGCTCCATATCTATGAATTCTGATACTCCTCTTGGCTTCATTCCATACACTATCTGAAATGGGATTTTTCCTGTACTTTTGTTTGGTGAGTCATTATGTGCAAACTCTGCTTGTGGTATAATTTGATCCCACTGGCTATGATGTTTAGTGACCAAACTTCTCAGAAAATATCCTAAACTCCTATTTACCACCTCAGTTTGTCCATCTGTCTGAGGGTGATATGTTGAACTAAAAGACATTTCTGTCCCAAGCTTCTTCCATAATGTTCTCCAAAAATGACCAACAAATTTAGTGTCTCTGTTCAAGACAATGCTCCTGGGCAATCCATGAAGTCTCACTGTTACACATCAATATTACTCAATTGGATAAGTGTCACATGTTCGTCTCAACTGTCGTAAGTGTCGCACATTCCTTACAATTGTCGCAAGTGTCGCATGTTGTTCACAAGTGTCGCAAATGTTGTTCAAGCATACTACCATGATGACGACACTAAGGAGGCACTTAGAATACCTCATATATCTGATTTGAATGAAGAGGGATGATTAATTGAAGTCAAACATCTCTTGCCACCTGAAAGGAGCTCTTAAACTAGGGTTTAGAGGGAGAGTGCTCCCCTATGGAACCCTTAGGAGTGCTGGCACTCCCCCACAAGGTACTTAGGAGCGTTATAACAACAAATTTCCCCTCTGAAGGAGTGCTACCCATCTCTAGAGCGCTGGTGCTCCCTTTGAGCCTCCTAGGGAGCGTTATAACGCCTTGATGCTCCTTTTGAGGGAGCGCTATCTAATCTAGGAAGTGGTTGGCCTGTTGAGGAGAATTAGGGGAGGATATTTCAAGTTTGGAAGGTAGTTGCATTTGAATTCCTGGTTCAATCAGAAGATCCTTGATCTAAGGAGGGAATTCCTCAACCTATCCTAAAGATACCTCAAGAGGTTAAGCCTCTCTTAACCTATATAAGTAGGCTCTATGATGGTGAAAAGGAGGGAAGAATTGATAGCATGAAACCTATGATATCATAGGAAACACACAATCAACTAAAGGAGAGTGATCAGTGAAGCTTCTATCATCTAGATCGTGGATCTTTTGAGCAAGGGTTAGATGAAGAGGACTTGACGAAGCTGTCGCATTCGCATCTACGATTGTAAGTATTGTTGTCGTTGTTCTCATTAATATGACATGCTTGGCCTATTTCTTTCTAGTTTGTGTCTGATCTTACATGAAATTATTGTTGATAGATAGATCTGTTTTCAAGCTAATATCAATAGAGTAGGAAGTGGTCGTACTTTGTTTGTCCACAGGGCTCGTCAAGGAGCGAAAGATTGGAGCTCAATCCGGAGCATGTAGGGACAAACATCGATAAAAGGGTACTTCTATTCTCCTTCCTCCTTATTCATTAGTTTGTATAGATCTGAAAGGAAGTCAGTGTCCGCGTTAAGAACTTTTTGTCTTAGAGTTAAGAGTCTAGCTCTTTGAGGCAATCTACCTATCCACAGGGAGATTTTCCTACAACAGAAACTGGCGACTCCATTGGCAATTCGATGTGCTCGGTGACACTATGCCACTTAGCCCAGCCGAGGCCACATACATAGCTATTCAATCTGCCTCTCTGTCTCCGGACAACCCACATTTATTGGCACCTGATGCCTATTCGATGCCTTCATGGTTGGATTCCCTATCGTCTACAATCGATTATATTTCCCAGATTTTCTCTTCTGACGAATCTATTATGGAAATGATTAGTATTGACGATCTACCTTGGGATGATAACCATCATCAATCCTCTTTTCTCCCGCCTTGGAAAACATCCACCAAGACATGCACTCTGTCTTCCTTCCCGATTTTACCGATGCCCCACAATCTCCCATCCTCACACAAGATACTCTCTCTGGGGGGAATATGGGTAACATCTATGCTATGATTGTTATTGATATTTTGATCAAAGAAGGTGTCATGGAAAACATTAACCTTGGTGCTAATTGCACACCTGAAAAAGTGGTTTCTTATACCGCTCTCTTTAAAGAATTCCACGATGTCTTCGCTTGGAGCTACGAGGAAATGCCAGGGATCGACCCTTCGATCGTCGTGCATGAAATCAAGACTTACCCTGGCGTGAAACCTGTTCGACAAAAGTTTCGCCTGGTTTATCCCAAGAAAATCACAGCTATAAAGGTAGAAGTTGAGAAACTTCTAAAATCTGGCTTTATCTATTCCATCCCTTTGACAGAATGGGTCTCCAACCTTGTTCTAGTTGCCAAAAAACAAGGAACCATCCGTGTTTGTGTTGACTATCGGGATCTCAACAAAGCTTGTCCAAAGGACAACTACCCTACGCCCTTCATCAACCAAATCATCGATAATTGCACTGGGAGCGTAATCTTCTCTTTCACGGATGGATTTTCTGGGTATAACCAGATTGAAATCTTACCTGCTAATCAACATAAGACACCCTTTATTTTCCCATGGGGAACTTTCGCCTATCGAAAGATACCTTTTGGTATAAAAAATGCTGGTGCTACTTTCCAACGGGACATGTCATATGCTTTCCAAGATATCAAGCATATCGCAGAGCCTTACCTCGACGACTTACCTGCCCACTCATCCAATCGATCCGATCACGTTGATCACTTACGGGCTAATTTTCTTTGATGTCGGTTCTATCGTATTCGCTTGAACGCACATAAGTGTATTTTTGCTGTCGAATCCGGTCACCTCCTCGGTTTCATTGTCTCTAAATATGGTATTAGGGTGGATCCCTTAAAGATTAAGGCCATTCTAGCCTTACCCCCACCTACCAATTTAACCCAACTCCAAAGTTTGCAAGGCAAAGCAAACTTCCTTCGCCGTTTCATTTGCAACTACGCTGAGATAACTAAAGGATTCATGCAGTTACTTCAGAAAAACACCCCTTTCATCTGGGATGACACCGCTCAACAGTCATTTGATGCTCTCTTAAGCATGCCTTGATCCATGCACCTTTGTTACATCCCCCGGAGTATACAAAGGACTACATCCTTTACTTAGCCGCCTCCACTTCCACTATCGCGATGGTGTTAGTTCAAGAGGACCCCAACGATGAAGAACATGTGATTTATTACCTGAGCAAGAGTCTATCTGGACCCAAACTCTGATATTCACATGTAGAGAAACTGGCTCTGGCAGCTGTCATCGCTATCTAGAGATTCTGCCATTACATCTTATTACGCACCACCATGGTGATCGCAGACTCCAACCCCATGTACCACGTCTTGACACGTCAAGTACTTGGGGGAAAATATTCTAAATGGATAGCCATCCTTCAGAAATTCGATCTTGAATTTATGAAGTCCAAAGCCAAAAAGTCCCTGGTGTTTGTAGAGCTTATATGTGCTCTCCCTCATGCCGATGAAGACATTGAACCTAGATATTCTCTCCCCAATGAATCTCTTTTCCTCATCCACACCTTTGATCCTTGGTACGGAGACATTATCCTTTACCTCCAAACCCAACGCTTTCAACCTAACATTTCCCGTGAAGAGCATCGACGTATTTGCCACCATTCTCATCATTATCTTATCATCGGTGACACCTTGTATCATCGTGGTATTGACACTATCCTTTGACGATGTCTGATTCATGAGGAGGATGAACGCGTTCTGAATGATTGTCACCTTGGCGCCTATGGCGGTCACCTTTCTGGGATGGCCACAGCCCAAAAAATCCTACGTGCTAGCTACTTTTGGCCCTCGATTTTCAAAGATTGTATTGAGGCAGTCAAAAAATGCCCACCCTGCCAAGTCTTTAACAAGAAGGCATGCACCCACCCTACTACGCTACACCCCATTATCGCCATCGGCCCCTTCGCCAAGTGGGGTATCAATTTCATGATATGTAAGCCTACCTCAACCAGGGGGCACAGTTATATAATCGTCGTCGTCGACTACTTTACCAAATGGGCTAAGGCTATGCCTACCTTTCTAAACGATGGTCGTACCACAACTCTGTTTCTTTTCAACCATATCATAACTTGTTTTGGTGTACCACGCGCCATTGTCACTAATCACAGTGCACACTTTAAGAACCAGATGATGAGTGAATTGCATGTCAAATTGGGTTTTCGCCATGAAAACTCATGCCCTTACTATCCTCAGGCCAACAGACAAGTTGAGGCCATCAACAAAGTCTTGAAAACATGATTCAACGCATGGTAGGGGTAAACAAGACATCATGGAATCTACAATTCTTTTCTGCTCTCTGGGCTTACCATACTTCCGTGAAAACCACAACTGGATTTACTCCTTTCCAGTTGGTGTATGGCATTGAAGCCATTCTACCAATCGAGTGTGAGATTCCATCTCTTAAACTTAAAGTAGAACTCCTACCCCATACCTCTGTCGAAGAATAACATTTCTTATATCTATCCAAACTGGAAAAAACATGTCGTGATGCCGCTGTCGTTAATGAGGCACATTAGAAACAGATTAAGAATCAATACGACAAATCCGTCCATCCTCAGACTTTTGCAGAAGGAGACTTAGTCCTCGTCTATGACCAGGCTCATGACAAATTGGGGACAGGTAAGTTAGAACCTCTATGGCATGGCCCTTACATTGTGAAACGTGTTCTACATAGAGGCTCCTATGAGTTAGTAGATTATGATGGAATTTCCCTAGGAGAGCCCCGAAATAGGCTTTACCTTAAAAAGTACTATGCCTAGATCACCCAGCATGTGTACTTTGTACATTATTGTATTTTAGTTTGGTGTGTCTGTTTCTTTCATGTGCTTGAGTCTTTACCTTAGCCACTCATACTGTGCCCTGTTTTTTCATGCGTAGATGACATCAACCTTTCCTATCTTTTTTGGGTTTGCGGATGGCGCTAGTCGACATACCCGGAACATTCCTTCGGCTACATGGGTCATTTACCAATTTGACGAGGTGGTGAGTTCAGGAGGTATTTTCTTAGGACCAACGACCAATAACATGGCAGAATATCACGCTGTCATCGGACTTTTGACCCAGGCCTCCTCCCTAGGTATCTCTCGTATCATTGTTTACCTAGACTCCCAACTCGTGGTCTATCAACTTAACCGTATCTACGCTATCCATAATCCTATCCTGCTACGTCTCCACCTGCAAGTTCGTCGTCTTGAATGAATGTTTGATTACATTGAATATAGACACATTCCAAGAGAAATCAATAGTGTTTCGGATTCGTTAGCTAATTACATCATGGATCGATATCTCGCCCATATATAAGATTTAAGGAAAGCAAAATTGTACATCACATGTAAATTAAAACACATCACAGATATCATCATGTACAAATCATATGGCACTGTAAAAACTCGAAACTGTATATATATATATATATATATATATAGCGTGACTGAAATGTTTTGATTACATCAAAAAAGTACGTAGAAGAGCAAAATGTTGGGTCTTTACACCCATACAACATCACCTGACAAGGCATACAAAAATACGATCACCAGAGAGACTCTAATCTCCCTGCACTACATTGTGATGCGAGCAACATATCATTGCACGCACTACGCATCTTAGTAGAGAATTGTCATTCTCTGGCACTCCCACAGTGTGCCTCTGCAGATGTAAAGGCACTTCTCCCCTCCGTAGAGGAGGAATTCCCATCGTGAGGCCTTGGAGGTTTCTTTCAACCTCCCGGAGACCTATCATTGGTACTCCCAGATATGGTATAACCAGAGCACCCCCACGATGTCTTGGTATCAGTATATCGGCCGGGCGCACTGCTCNACATCTTTAAAAAAAAAAAAAAAAAAAAACTCTCATATATACCCAAAAAATATATATACATTAAAAACTTAAAAAACAAAAACTAGACAAGGTGTTGCTCAGTCTCTTACCTGATGCATCCCAATCTTCCCCCACGGGTAGAATCAAATCCATGCTCCTGCGGAAATCCACCTCAGCATATGGGAAGTCCTCTATTCATAGATATTGCCGTCTCAACCAAGTGAAGAAATCGCTAGTGAAACGGAACTCTGACTCCGCTACTAGCCTCGAAGACAGACTAGTCCACCTCTCCATCCGTGGTTCGTCCACTGGTCGCACTTCTAGTGCTATCTGAGGCTACATCTGGGGGATGCGCTCTAAGAAAAATGA
Source organism: Picea engelmannii (assembly GCA_009831015.1). Taxonomy (NCBI): domain Eukaryota; kingdom Viridiplantae; phylum Streptophyta; class Pinopsida; order Pinales; family Pinaceae; genus Picea; species Picea engelmannii. The sequence continues at coordinate 187,799 of ML783612.1, read as the reverse complement.
GACCAGAAAAGAGCCGTATCTGAACTGTTTCTGTCCCATCCTACACCATGAAACCTGTTCCTTCACATTCCAAAGGAACCCTGTGCTCCAGTTGAACAGTGTTGGCTCCAAACACTGTACGCCATAAGCCACTTGTGATCTTGAGGCCAGATGTGCGCTAGTACTACCCGTCATGCTCGTGATGGAAAACAAAATGAATTGGAGGGGTAACTCTCGGATATCCTTGATAGGGATTCTACCCCCTACCAGTCTTGCTCCTGGGACACAATGACGTGCTCGATACACGCCCACTTGCTCGGGAAGCGCCCTCTGCTCAGAAAAATATATAGGGACCCCTCTTTTTGAGAGGCTAGTCAAGAAATACACGTCTTCCAACTCGATGGTTAGAAGTTGTGTGTCGATCCAGAATCCTTGCTCCATGACATCCCATAAGCTGATCATTTTCTCAAGCAACAAAATATCCTTCTTCATTTTTTGCAATTTGAAGAATTTCAGTAAGCCACAAGCTCTCAATGTGGCCCACGTGTGAGGACTCTGCAAGGCAGCCAAATCATCAATCTCATGGTCTCATTCTTTCCACTCGATCATGGTCGCCGAAATCACCTACAAAACAAAAAAAATTAAAGAATTTCATTATTTCAATATTTTGGCAATTTCGACAATTTCTTAAAGCAATTTAAAACATGAAATCAAATGCCCACATTGTTTAAAATACCATGCCCTCTTTTATAATCATCACACCCTCTCTTTGCCATTCAATATCCATCACACAACAATAAAACGTTTTTAAATGAAAATGATTTCTATTATGGCTGCGTGGGCATATGTGAGAATTTCTTATGCGTTCTTTGACAAAAACGACCCATCCACTTAGGTATTAAGACGTTGGCATCTCTTCTATCATCTTTTAAACACGTTTTTGCACAAAGAATGTCTAGTTCCCATCATTTTTAATAGAGGCCGATTTGATCTTTTTGGGGCGACTTAGGGCTTCATTTTTTAAATTAAATGCTGCTATGAAAATGAATATTAAATCATGTGATTGAAAGAAGGGGAGATGAAGATCTACTTGGTCCAAACAGCGAGAGAAACGGTCAACCGTAGCTCCGGTATCAAGCAAAACAAGGTCCACCTCCAAAACGAGAATCTCCACTGCTACAAATCCTTGTGCAAAATGAAATGGTAAATGGAATTTTCATTGTATTACTATTTATAAATTTCCATTTTTATAAAGTATAGTTATTTATTGGTTTCTCTAACAATATGATGGCTTCACTAAACCTATGGATTGTAGTTTTGACATCGCAGGTTTTCCTGGCATTTTTGATTGATTATTTACCTTGTCACACTCATGAGCATAGTCTTGGTTCATTCTCAAGTTCAAAAATATGAGAACACACCGAGTAGACTTTTATCTCTTTTTCGGACCCGTATGGACACACGAAAAAGGAACCCCCCTGGAGTCATCTTTAAACTCTTTTTAGACTCTCTAAATATGAAAAGATTGTCGAGTGATCTTGCTTCCTTTTCACGCTCGTTAAAAGGTTTGAAAGGGCATATTTCAAGCGAAAGTTTATCTCTTTTTCGGTCTCGTTAGACTACTGTACGAAAAAGGAACTGAGAGAGTTCTTTTTAAGTGTTTTTCCAAACTCTATAATCCTGAAAAACCTTTGAGTTTTCTATCTTTGGACTCATTAAAACAAACATCGACAGGCCCATACGGGACCGAACCCTTCTTCCAGTTCATGAAACAAAGGAAGAGGAACTTACTGAAGGTGAGTTATATCGAGCATGTGTTATCCTCCTCGAGCTCATTAAATAAAAAAGAGGTACTCGTCTATCTGGATGAGGGAAAATTTGAAAGAAGCAAGCCCAGCAGTCTCTTGAGAACATTACCAAGTAATTCTTAGAGTCGCTCTTGAACACAACACTTTGTCTTTTGCACACATCATAATCCGCTGAACCTTTGCACTGAGCCAATCCTTTGAGTTTCTTTCACTCCTTTGGGTCACCCGACGCAAGTCACAACATCCACTGCATCATCAAGTGTTGGTCCATGTCATGTTTTGCTGTTGTGCCTCAGTGTTCAAGGGAAGTATCCGCCTCTACAGTCAGCCATCACAAATATCTTGTCTCAATACCCATGTCAGTCCATGTCCATTTGATCCGCCAAATACATCTCTATGTCTATTTCGTGTCGTTGATGGGGGATACATCAAGGCCCTCCTTCGACGAGTCTATTCCTGTCGACTTCAACACATTATCCAAGAATCAAGCTTAGAAACCAGTTAGTACTTTGGGACCTGCATGCCTCAATGGAAGACCTCCTCACATTCGAAAATAGGTTTACATCATTGACCTCTGATCGGATGATTCCACGGATGTTCGACTTCATCTCATCCATGCACATTCGGTGGAATGTACTAGGGTACCTTGGGAATCATTGACATTAATGATGATCTCCCTTGCACTTGTTAACGGTTTACACCATTGACTGGTAATCAAGTGGTTTATGCCATGTTCGACATCAGGACATCTATTCACATGGTTAGATTCGTACTACATTGGGATTGATAAGAAGACCTTGGGTTGAGTGATCACTTTGATATATGCTTTGCCCAGGTTGCGAAGGAGTTTCTCTTGGACAAATGATACATACACTGTTACATAGATCCACTTTGTATTGGTCGTGGCTATGTCTTGTCATCTCATAGATCCACTGTGTATTCTTCATGGCTACGATCAGTCCAGGTCATCAGAGTATAGATCCACATTGTATCTTTGGTGGCTATACCTTTTCAATACAATTATGGATCCGCAGTGTATTTTATGGCGGCCATATCTTGCAAGTCTTGATCACCCGAGCATAGGTATGCCTGCCTTGGGTTTTGAAACATGTCATAATATTTGTTGGATGTTTGTGTGCAGCTTCCGTCAGGTTCTCCGAGTCTATACTCTTTCTTGAAAGTCTACAAAGCACTCACAACTTCCTTGAAAAACAAATTTGCAAAATGTGTTGCATCACTAGTTTTCTGACATGGGATAAAGTGTGCCATCTTTGAGAATCTATCAACCACAACAAATATGGAATCACTTCCCCCCTGTTTTTTTGGCAATCCCAACACAAAATCAATGCTTATTGCATCCCAAGGCCTATCTGGTATAGGCAATGGCTGATACAATCTGGTGTTCTATTTCTTTCCTTTTTCATACTGGAAAATATTACATTTGTTCACAAACTTCTTCACCTCTTCTCTCATACCTGGCCAATAGTATGAACTGTTAAATTGTGCAAATGTCTTGTCATGGCCGAAATGTCCTGCTAGACCTCCACTATGTTTTTCCTTCAACAGATTTTGTCTCATCGAGCACCTCGGTATGCATAATTGTCAACCTTTAAACAACAATCCATCTTGTATCATATACTCTGTCCATTGGCTTTTGTCCCCGAGCACAAGATTTTCACATGCTTCATATGCTTATTTAAAATATGGATCATAACAATATATATCCTTAAGGTGTTCAAACCCCAAGGTATTCACTTGAAATTCCTGTAGAATCAGACATCTCCTGCTCAATGCATCAACAACTTTGTTAGAATTACCAGAACTATGTTTAATGACAAAAGTGAAATTTTGCATAAATTATATCCACTTAGCATGTCTCTGGTATAACTTCTCCTGTCTGGTTATGAATTGTAAATCTTGATTATCACTATACAAGACAAATTCCTTTGGAACAAGATAATGCCTCCACTTCTTCAAAGCTTGAATTGTGACATGAAATTATTTATCATATGTGGAGTACTTCCTCTTAGTCTTGTTCAGCTTCTCACTGAAATATGCAACAGGCCTATTATCTCGTCCCAAGACTGCTCCAATTTCAACTCCACTTGCATCACATCTCACTTGAAATGTCTTCTCAAAATTTGGTAAGACCAAAATTGGTTGTTTTGTTATCTTCTCCTTCAATATATTGAATCTCCTCTTGGCCTCTTCTGTCCATTTCAAATACTTGTGTCTTTTCTTCACCGTGTCCATCATTTGTCCACAAATTTCACTGAAATTTCTAATGAACTTCCTATAGAAACTCGCTAATCCATGGAAGATTCTCACCTAAAATATACTCCTTGGTGATGACCATTCTTTGATTTCTTTTACCTTCTCTGGATCCATCTTCAATTCATTTGAAGAGATCAAAAAACCCAAATATATGAGTTCTTTTTTCTTGAAAGATGACTTCTTCAGATTAATCAACAACTCCTCCTGTTGCAGTCTCCTCATCACTAATGTCAGATGTCTCAAACACTCCTCTTTAGTCTTTCTAAAGACCAGTATATCATCCAGATATACAATCACAAACTTACCAATGAAATCTTTCAATACTTCATTCATTAGTCTCATAAAAGTAATTGGGGAATTTGTTAATCCAAACAACATAACAAGACACTCATACAACCCTTCATTTGTCTTAAAGGTTGTTTTCCACTCATCACCTTTTCTCCTCCTTATCTGGTGATATCCACTTTTCAAATCTATCTTTGAAAAAAAATTGCTCCACTTAAGGAATCCATCCAGTCATCCATTCTTGGCAAAGGAAATTTGTACCTGATGGTGATCTTGTTTATGGATCTTGATTTTGTACACATCCTCCATCCTCCATCCTTCTTTGGACTCAACACAATTGGTAATGTGCATGGGCTCAATCTTTCTTTGACCAAACCCTTGTCTAATAAATCCTGGACTTGTTTCTTTATCTCCACATTCTCTTGAGGTGTCAATTTGTATGTTGCTTTGATTGGAAGACTTGCTCCTGGTATCCAATCAATATGATGGCTGATAATTGTAATGGGTGGAAATGGGTTAGGCAACTCATCCACTACTATGTCAACAAAATTCTCCAAAAACTCATGAACTTCCTCAGGCAAATCATCCATAGAAGTACTTGTAAGGACAACTCTGGGTTTCCTCACCACAACAAACTGCATCTCTTGTTCCTTCTTGACCTCACTCAGGAGTTCCTTCCCACTCATGAGAAGTATGCTTGTGTTGGCTTCTTCCTTTACTTTCTTCTCTTGTATTGGCAACAACATATGTGTTCTACCATTCTTGTCCAAAGTGTAAGTATTTATTCTCCCATCATGAATGAAATTCCTGTCAAACTGCCATGGTCTTCCCAACAAAACATGACATACATCCATGGGAATTACATCACGTCGAATCTCCTCTCTATATCCACCTATTTTAAAAAGGCATTGTTTAGTTACCATTACCTAGTGTCCTTTTTGCAACCATGAGACCTTATATGGATTTGGGTGTGCAGTTGTCTCCAACTCCAATTTCTCCACCATCTGTGTGGATACTAAGTTATCATTTCTCCCACTGTCAATTATCACCTTGCATACTCTGTCGTTAGTCTTGAAAGTTATCCTGAACATACTGTTCCTCTGCACTAGATATTCAATTTCTGGCTCTGGTTTGAAGAGAACCATCCTCAACATTAGGGATTTTCTGTTGGAAGATTGGTTGTTGTCATTGATGTCAACCCTAGTCATGGGTTTTGGACTACAAGATTGATAAAGGTATTTTGACATGAAGGAAAATGCGCATGCATATACAACACCCATGAATGGATATTATACATCATGTTGTTTCCGGTGGTATGTGGCATGCCACATGGATCCTCATGGTTGAGGAGAAATGAATTTTTGAAGATGACAAAGTGAATTGAAGAAGGAAGTACATGTAGGCCCTGAAGATAATTAAAGAAAAGAATTACAAAATAAGAAAGTGTTAGGTCGGTCCCAATGTTAAAAGGAAGTGATATAAATGGTATAAATAAACATCATTATACATTCACTTGATATAAGTCGAATTTTAGAGTAAATAAGAAGAAAATAAGGCCGAATTTCAAGGGAGGATGAAGTCTTTTGGTGATGTGTACTAAGGTATGTTATTTTCAAGTCATCTTACCATTTTTTCTATAACTTTTTTTCTAGAATGATTCAGATGGTGAAATCTCTATGGTATTGAGAATACATATCAAGGTACCTCTGGTAAAAATTTTATTTCTTGATTCGCTATAATTATGGAGATACACTTTGTGGAAGATAGGGTTTGTGACCAATCCTAAAGCTAGTCAATAAACAGGTTTTCCGGGTAAAACCATCATAACTTCTTCATACCGAATCCAAATGAAGTGGGACCACTTCCATTGGAAATAGTAATTTTTTTTTTTCTTGTGTACAAGTTTCAAAATCGGATTTTAAATATTGAGTGCAGGGCATGCTGTACAAGTTGGGTCTTCTGAACAGACCAGAATTGAATAACGTCTACCATTCTTTCTATAACCTCTTTTTGGGGAGGATTCAAGGAGTGAAAATTGGAAGAGTTTCAGAGAATACATTGAGTAATATTATCTACAAGATCATAGTACTCCAAGAATTGAAGAATTTCATAAATGGAAGAAGTCTCAGGAAGCATTATCAAGTTTTGTGTGATGATTGGTTGACGGTGATGATTTAATGTAAAGTTTTATTATCTCTCATATATTCTTGGATGGAAGGAAGGGGCAAGGATGGAGAGTTCAACTCTCTCTTGTTATTGGAGGATTGTATCTTCCTCTTGGAGGTTTATCCCTCCCTTTACATTTGGAAGCTGTAGCTACCTTTAGAATTCATTACTTCCCTTGAACAAAAACTATTGATTATTTCTCATATATTGTGCATGGTGTATTGTTGTGTATTGGTGTAACTCTTATACTATTGTTCATTTCTCATTTGATATAATTGAATGGTTTAGGTATAAGTTGAAAAAGGTTTTTAAATTGTACTTGATACTGATTCACCCCCCTCTTAGTATCAACAATTGGTATCAGAGCAGGTTGCCTTCAGAACAATTTAACCACTAGAAGGAAAATCCTGAGGAGAGATGGATGACCATGAGCACATTTCAAATGGGATTCAAAAATTTGATGGAAGAAATTATGCATACTGGAGTGATAGAGTGAAAACTTACCTAACCGCTTTGGGAGTAGACATTTGGTACTCAATTGTAAATGGCTATGTAATCCCAAATAATGCTCCAACCGATCCAAATGAGAAGAAGCTTATGAGTTGTAATTCAAAAGCCATACATGTTATTCTAGCAGCATTGGCAGCAAATATTGCTAGCAAAGTGATGGGATGCAGCACTGCTAAAGAGGTATGGGACAAACTCAAGAATATCTACGAAGGTGATCCAAAAGTTAAGCAGGTCAAGCTTCAACGACATAGAGCAGAATTTGAAAATTTGAAGATGAATGAAA
>ML783612.1:169180-179468 GCA_009831015.1 Picea engelmannii | reverse complement strand
TATGACCAGAGATCAAAGCAAATTTGTCAGCTTGAAGAAAAAGGGTGGAAATGTTGCATTTGGAGATGACTCATCTACCAAAATACTTGGAAAAGGAACTGTAAAGCTTGGAAGTGAAAATGTAAAAGCAGGAAAAATCCTATTGGTTGGATATTTGAAGCATAATCTCCTCAGTGTCAGCAAAATATGAGATCAAGGATACATTCTTATGTTTGACTCTCGAAAATGTAAAATTAGAGAAAATAACTCAGGAAGATTGGTTGCAACTGCAACAAGAAGACTGAACAACATATCCATCCTAGACATGAAGAAGAGAGAGAAGACATAAGCCACACAAAAGGATTCCAAGGAAGAAAAAGTCCCAAAGACCAAAAATAAGGATGAAGTATTATTGAGTGCCGCATGTTTAGGGGGAGCATCCCTAAAGAAGAAGGTTACCTTTTGCCATTAAACTCAGGGGGATAAGCCATACCCTTTTCCATTGATGTCAAAGGGGGAGATAAATTGGGATCATGATGATAGGGGGAGCATGAGTGTTTCCATCAATGACAAAGGGGGATATTGTTGGAAGATTGGTTGTTGTCATTGATGTCAACCCTAGTCATGGGTTTTAGATGGCAAGATTGATAAAGGTATTTAGACATGAAGGAAAATGCACATGCATATACAACACCCATGAATGGATATTATACATCATGTTGTTTTCGGTGGTATGTGGCATGTCATGTGGATTCTCATGGTTGAGGAGAAATGAATTTTTGAAGATGACAAAGTGAATTGAAGAAGGAAGTACATGTAGGCCCTGAAGATAATTAAAGAAAATAATTACAAAATAAGAAAGTGTCAGGTCCACCCTAATGTTAAAAGGAAGTGACATAAATGGTGTAAATAAAAATAATTATACATTCATTTGATATAAGTCAAATTTCAGAGGAAATAAGAAGAAAAGAAGGCAAGATTTCAAGGGAGGATGAAGTCTTTTGGTGATGTGTTCTAAGGTATGTTATTTTTAGGTCATCTTACAATTTTTTCTATAACTATTTTTCTAGAACTATTCATATGGTGAAATCACTATGGTATTTAGAAGACATATCAAGGTACCTCTGGTAAAAATTTCACCTCTTGATTCGCTATAATTATGGAGATACACTCTGTGGATGATAGGGTTTGTGACCAGTCTTGAAGCCAGTCAATAAACATGTGTTCCAGGTAAAACAGTCATAAATTCTTCATACATAATCCAAATCAAGTGGGACCACTTTCATTGGAAATATTACGGACTTAAGTGTCTTGTGTGAGAGTTTCATAATCGGATGTTAAATATTGAGCACGGGGCATGCTGTACAATTTGGGTCTTCTGAACAGACCAGAATTGAATAAAGTCTACCATTCTTTCTATAACCTCATTTTGGGGAGGATTCAAGGAGTGAAAATTGGAGGAGTTTCAGATAATACATTGAGTAATATTATCTACAGGATCAGAGTACTCCAATAATTGAAGAATTGCAGAAATTGAAGAAGTCTCAAGAAGCATTATCAGGTTCTATGTGATGATTGGTTGACGGTGATCATTTAATGTAAAATTTTATTATCTCTCATATATTCTTGGGTGGAAGGAAGGGGCAAGGATGGAGAGTTCAACTCTCTCTTGATATTGGAGGATTGTATCTTCCTCTTCATTACTTCCCTTGAACAAAAACTATTGATTATTTCTCATATAGTGTGCATGGTGTATTGTTCATTGCTCATTGGATATAATTGAATGGTTTAAGTATAAGTTGAAAAAGGTTTTTAAATTGTACTTGATACTAATTCACCCCCCTCTCAGTATCAACATTTTCCATCCCCTGCACATTTTGCTTCAACATTCATTTTCTATGCTTCTGAAATGTAAGCTTCACCTCCTCCTTCTTTCTTTGTCTCAGTACATTCCAAGGACATGTGTCTTGTCTTTCCATAGGAATAACACCTTACCTCTTCTCCTCTGCTTCTTCCTCTTTCTCTAGAATAATTTCTCCCACCACTTTGTCTCCCTCGGGAAATTCATCCTCTTTATGAGGGACTATGTGGTTTCTCAGTCTCATTCTTGGTTTTATGTGCCTTGTCATGGGAAACTCCCTTGCCTTTGTTTGGGCTTCTGTCTCTGCTTCACTGACTCTATTTTCTGGCCAACTTCTCCTCTTCCTTTAGTGCAATCTGATAAGCATCCTCCACTGTCCTCACTGTCATCATGTTGATTTCATCTTAGATTTCATATCTCAAGAAATTTATATATCTGGAAACTTTTTCTTCATATTTCGCTCTTTGTCCAGTCTTGATATTCATATTTTAAAAATCCTATGTGTACTCTTTCACTGTCATGCTCTTCTATCTCAGGTTCTGTAACTTCCTGAACAGATTTATCAGATAATCCTTGGGCATGAATTTAGCCTTTAGCTTGGCTACCATTCTGTCCCAATTCTTTATTTTCTTCTTGCCTTTGCTCCTCCTATCAGCCCGCAATTCATCCCACCACAATGTTGCATGTCCTTTTAGCATGGTGACAACATGTCTCACCTTCTTCTCCTCATCAACATATTCATAATAAAATTACTTTTCCATGGACCTTATCCAATCCAACAGCTCTTCAACATCCAAATTGCCTTCATACATTGGGATGTCTATCTTTTCTCTATCTCCCAACTTCAAAACAACTTTTAGTAAGCGTTCTTCGACCATGTCTTTCCCTACAACTTCTTCTTCGACCTCTATATCTTCACTTTCTGCGTCACTGATGTCTCTAGCATCAGGTGCTCTCCTCTGTGCTGCCTCCATCACCTCCAACCTGACACGAAGCTCTCTCATTTCTCTTGGCTACAGGTGGATCCACGTGTCTCCTCGATGACATTGTGATGACTGGTTTTCACACACAGAGTTCAACCTCGAGTTCCTTTTCGTCTACCTGAAAAAAAAATCAGGCTCTGATACCACTTGATGCAGACCCCCCTTCCCTCCTAAGGATTTTGCGACCTCCCAATCAAGGATCTTAATCTCCTAAGATGAATTATCTCTTTTGGGCCTTCAATATCCCCTAGAACAAATTACATAGGACCCTTTTTCTCTTTAGGAACAAGTTTTATGGAACCCGCGGCCCCACCTTCTTTACCACTTTTATAAACTTGAATTTCGAGTGCTATCTCCTTCCGCTGGCCCCTCTTTGTATGTGACCTTGGGCTTTGACCCAGGGCTTAACCTCTTGGGTTCTTCGCAACTTCGGGACTCTAACCGGGACCAAATCTATGTCCACGTCCCTCTTCGCAACCAACTATTGATATCTACTTTAAGAGTCTATGCTCTGGAATTTCTGAATGTTCCAACCTCCACTTTTCCCTGGAGTGCTTCATACCCAAAGTTCTATATCAGGCACCACGCGTCTGTCCAAATCAACAGCTCAGGTCCACTTTGGGACTTCGACATTCGGGAGTCTCGGACGCTCACACAACCTTTTCTCCTGAAGTAATCCATACCAGGAGTTCTAGATCAAGTGCCACACGTCCGCTTAAATCAATGACTCAGGTTCATTTTGGGACTTCGACATTCGGGAGCTTCAAACATTCTTGCAACATTTTCTCCTGGATCATTTTCTTCTGGAGTGAAGGATTGTGCATCACACATCCTTCTCGTTTGACGGTGGGGATCCACTTCGAGTGACCCTCTGCTTCGCGTTGCTTTCTCCTCACTTTTGAAGTACGCAATCTGTTGACGTGTGTCTCCTGTGGATTGATGACTATAAATCACTTTGTTTATTCGGGCTTCTAGAGTTTAAAACTCTCCACACTCACTTTCTCCCAGAGTGCTTCACCCGAAATCAACGATCTGTCGATGCGTGTCTCCCACGGATCGACAAATACAAATCACTTCAGCTATTCGGGCTTCAGGAGTTTCAACCTCTCCACTCCCGCTTTCTCTCGGAGTTCTTTCACCCGAAGTCCATGGATTTCCACCATGTATCCTCCCTTAGATCAATGATGCAGACAGACTTCGTTACTCTATCGATTTCCAAAGGAACTCATGGCTAACCACCTTTCAACTTTTCCAGGTCTGACAGTCTGGGGTGACTATGCTTCCTCCTGAAGAAATCCTAGTTGTTAACTCGTTAAACCTTAAAAGCTTCTTCCCCTTTGAAGATTTCTTCCTACAATTTCTCCTCACTTCGTTTCTCAAACCCTTTACTCCTTAGAGGGTTGTTTCGACACTTAGTCAACTTTCGGATCTATTCACTCCTTACAACAGATCTTCACGCCCCTTCGCGAGAAAACTCAAGCTATTGCTCCTGAGCTTTTTGAGTCAAAGACTCTATCGACACACTTCTTGTGTACAATATGCACACTCTGCATATGAAATTTTCACACTATCTCTTCTGAGCTTTGAGTCAAAAGACTATGTTAAACGCACTCATTAGGTACAATATGCACTCCTTGTATAAGCTCAAGGAAGAGAAACAATTGAAACTTATTCAACACGTCACTGACTCATTCATTCACAGTATAACTCATGCGTTCATGAAAACATATAATAACAAAGAATAGTTACACAACAATACTTCCATGCATTTGGATCAATATCCCTCTATTATATTCATTCAAATGTAAGTGGATACAACTGATACAAGCAAATAACAACTAACTCAACAAATACTAATATGCCGCTATAAACTGTTCGACAACATTATGTTTGTAGGTTCAGGTTCAACAACCTCATTCAGGTGCATAAACATCTATTTATACAAGAAGACTCTTAGGGTTTCCTCCATCTACCTATCCTATCAAATTAAAAGAATTCAACTACTAAGCCTATGTTACAATGAATTTTCTGAGATATGAAGATAGGGGCGGATGCTCCAAATCTGCATTACAGTCAGTTTCATTTAAGGAGAAATGATCTCCTCTTATCTCACACAATCATCCAGTCTCTATTCATTAAAGCTTTCTTTAACTTGCAATCCAATAAAAAAATATTTCCCTAGGATACACCAACAGTTCAAAATTTAAAACAAATAAAAAGGCACGCTATGTGCTGTGCTCATTGTGTTATCCACAAGTTCTTTGCTAATGATGCTCCTGCATCACTCCGAATCCCTACCTCTAGGAAATCATATTTCCTAGCCCCCGAGACCAAAATCCCAACAACAACAGTGCCCTAGTAAAAATCCCCAAGGAAAATTTTCCTTCTAGTCTCCTCCTTTTCCCTTCCTCCTCCCATAATTTTCCCAAAAAGAAGACCCCCTTCCAAGTCCCCTCACCTATTCATTATCCTCCTCTCTCAAATCCCCCTCCCTCATTCAATTCCCAACTTCCTTATCCCCTCATTAATTCCCTCGCCTATCATTAAATAATAAAATAATAAAAAGATTCAATCTAATTATTTAAAATTAATCTAACTTACTCTAAATAAATTATAATTATTAATTAATAAAGTTGGGCTATTACAAGAGCTCAATTTTTTTTTAAAGAAATCCAAGTAATCTCTTTCCTTTCTTAAAGTATAATAAACTAATTATGGTATTAGTAAAAATTAATAATAATAACAATAATAAAATAATTTAATATAAAATGTTATAAAGATTATTAAAGATTAAAAGCTCAATTTTTTTTTAAAGAAATCCAAGTAATCTCTTTCCTTTCTTAAAGTATAATAAACTAATTATGGTATTAGTAAACATTAATAATAATAACAATAATAAAATAATTTAATATAAAATATTATAAATATTATTAAATATTAAATATGATGAATTTTATTTCTTATTATTTATTATTAAAATGTTTTATTACAATTATTTTTAATAATACATGAAAATAGTATTTAAAAATAACCATTGATTATTTTCTCGCCCAACACAATACATGAAAATTACTCTTTTATAGTATTTAAAAACAATGATAGATTATTTTCTTGTCCACCAGGATAACTTGTTGTTTAATACTATGAAAAAGCCAACAAACTTTCACTTACAGAAAGAAGATCAAAGCAGAAAATTTTGATGTAGGAAGAACAACATCAGAATCCAAAAGCACTCCATAGTTTCTATCTTTCATTGGAACAAAATTCTATATAAAGGTATGGTTCTACCCACCTGAAGTAGCCCCTTATGAGCTCGATTGCGTGATAGATTATGGGTGTCAGTTAAATGTTCTTAGAAAAAATGATATCCCAAACTTTCACTTACAGAAAGAAGATCAAAGAAGAAAAAGTTGATGTAGGAATAACAATAGAAAAAATATGAAAGCACTCCATAGTTTCTAGCTTTCATTGGAACAAAATTATATATAAAGGTATGGTTCTGCCCACCTGAAGTAGCCCCTTATGAGATTGAATGCATGATAGATTCTGGGTTGCAGTTAAATGTTCTTTGAAAAAATGTTATCCCAAACTTTCACTTACACAAAGAAGATCAAAGAAGAAAAAGTTGATGTAGGAAGAACAAAAGTCATAATCTGAAAGCGCTACATAGTTTCTAACTTTCATTGGAACAAAATTCTATATAAAGGTATGGTTCTGCCCACCTGAAGTATCCCCTTATGAGCTTGATTGTGTGATAGATTTTGGGTGTCAGTTAAATGTTCTTAGAAAAAATGTTATCCCATGTTTCTATTGGCATGAAACCATTCAAGGAGGAAAAACCATTGATGGCTCTGAGGTCTAGATATTTAGAGAGATAGACCATATTCCTCTTCATATTAATAATCTCTGTTTCTATCTAACATTTTATGGAATTGGCACTATCAAATATGATTGTATCTTAGGTGCTGAAATTTTAAAGTTAGTTTATGTTCTAACTTTAGATGATAGAAATAAGAAGCTTGTTGTATATATTAATGTTATAGAAAATAACACTTGAAGACATATTCTTCTCTTTACAAGGCTAATTCAAGTTGCTATGCACCAACAGATATCTACATGGCTTATCTAGATAACCATAGTAACAAATAACAATTCATAAAGGATAATGCAGACCCATCATCAACATAAAAGGGAAAAACACCAATGATTTTCGAACAAGCTGCAAAAACTGAAAGAAAGGTGAAATAGAAGATTGAATATAGGAAGAAGAAAAATATAAAAGATTCTTTCAGTTGCAGGAACACAAGAAGGGAAATAATTGCTTCAGACAACCACTCAAGAAAATGTTGATCAGTACTTGTCAAAAACTTTGATAGAATAGATAAAGAATTGTGAATCAAAAATTCAAATACTAAGAGAAATGGGAATGAAAAGCATTCTTAGGGCTAACTCAAGCTCAAGAAAATATTAACAGAAATAGGTTTGGAGTCATAGTAGAATTTGATGAAAACAATTTGTGTTATTGTGACATTTTATGATAGCTTCTTGTTAAATGCTTATTGTAGGCTATATGAAATAGAGACTGGTTTTAAAGAAAACATATTCATTTTAACACAAATCATAGTAAAGAGCTAAAGATATACAATCATTTTCAATATTTTCTTGCATGAATTACTTTATCAATTTTAAGAAAGTGCCTTCACAACTTGCATTTTTTCCTTTCATAACTCTATTTTAATTGATTAAATACATATATTTTTTAATTGATTGAATACATATATTTATATAGCAATAAAATTATTGACTATTAACATTAATATAGACTCATCTTAACTTTACATATATTAAACACAGAGAGGGATCAAATCACTTGAATGTTATAAGAAAAATCTATCCATGGGGATGGATTCTACCTATGTATTAGAGAGCTAGTTACAAACTTCTTTGGTGGATCTATTGAAAAAAGATACTATCTGCACCTAAGATGGTCTGGTGTCTGAGGTGATGAAAGGGGGGAAGAAGGAGAGGTGAAGGAATTGTGCACAATCCCTCTTAGGACCACTTGACTTGGGTATTGTCATCCCTCAACTCCCTGGAGGGACAAAACGGCTAAGAAGTGGTGAATGTGTGCATTAGATGTGAATGAAAATCTTGTTGATTTTTGAACCGATAAACTAAAATAATATGAGCGACCAACAAGATGTTGATACCTTTATAGGCTCAAAAAAATTAAACTATACTAACTCTCCAGGTTCATTGGGGTATAGAACAACTTATATGATAATTTGTTTATGCAATTGTATGATAAATATGAGTCCACTTATCCTTTAACACCTACAATCATGTCATTTAAGATGGTTGGAAATTATGAACATCAAATAGTAGATGTGAACAACAATTTGTTTGTACTATAGGTAAGCCAAGAAAATAGCATGAACTAGTGTGGAAAGTGCATCGAACAAGATAAAAGTAAGGCTAGATGAAATTAATTGAATCTATAAAATAAAATCAGCTTATTAATGCACTGTTACAACCAAAATAAGATGTGTATGAGGGTTAGAAAATACTGGAAAAATGAAATTATTAATTTATGAAAGATTCTAGCATTGTTTATGGAGCAAATTGAGTGTTGGAAAGTAAATTTCTAAAGGTATTGATTTCAGGATAGCCCCTTATTTGGTTGTGTTAACTAGTTTGATATGTATTGGGTGTTGGATTACTGAGAGGGGGGGTGAATCAATAATAGAGAAATCTGATCCTTTTTAACCATAAAATGCAAGTGTTATATCAATGTAGCATTATCATCCAATAGTTGCAGAGTAAATAAACAATAATAAAATGAGCAATCATACACATACACAGTAAATTAGTGTTTTTATGTGGAAACCCAAAGTGGGAGAAAAAAATGAAATGATTTTTCTTATATGTCTTTAAGAATTACATTCATTGGAAGCAACAACTTCCTTTGTTTACCAGTTGTAACTGGAAGGAGGCTCCAACCCCCTAGTTTCTTAGGCTACAACCTGAGGGAAGCTCTGACTCCCCAATTCTCTGGCTACAACCAGAAGGAGGCTACAACCCAAGGGAAGCTCCAACTCCCCAATTATGTGGCTACAACCAGGAGGCTACAACCCCCTATGTTCTATGACTACAACTGGAAGGTGGCTACAACCACCTTTTCTTGCTTCGTCCAACCTCCCTAATGTAGAAGTAGAATGATGGAACCACGATCACACTATCACTATGAGATATACTCCTGTAAACCTGTACCAGTCAACCTGTAACAACCTATACCAATAACATGTGCCAACATGTACCATACATCAACCTATACCTCAACCTGTACCTCAACCTGTACCATAAACAAATGCATCAACCATGCACCAAACTTGTACAAGTAACCTGTCACAATAACCTGTCCCAACAACCTATAATCAACCTGTAACATAAATAAGTGCATCAATCATGCACCAACCTGTATCTCAACCAAAATCCCTCATCAATTTCATCATCCAAATCTGATTTGTAACTATGTAATAGACCTGGTGTATATGATCACTTACCTACAAACCTTCCTTAACTTTAACAACAAGAGAATAATATTTTCATCAAAATTTACTTTAGTCTCACATGACTAATTTTCGATTAGTCAACAACCCTAACTTGAAATAATCATAAATATGTACCTGTAATGAATAAAGATCTGAAGATAGTACACAATGTTCTTCAGTGTCTTTTATGTAATTCCTCTAGGTTTCACTACTTGGAGCCTCTCAAAAAATGAGTTATATAAAAAATGGCATACCTTGTTGAATTTTGGCTTATTTTAGAGAGCAAACTTGTAGAGAGTGCCCCACATAGAATATTTTTTGTATGGATATGAAAATGGTACACAGAATACTCAAGACTGTACTTTAACCAATACATTTGGTCTTACTAAATTTTTATTTATTATGAAGAAGTTATGACGTTTTTACCCGAAACACTTGTTTTAGACTAGTTTCAGGACTAGCCACAAACCCTATTTTCCACGGAGTATAACTCAAAAAATACAACAACCCACAAGATGAAATTTGTATCACAGCTACTTGGATATGTTTCCTCAATGAATCCCAATTTCACGGTCTAAATCATTCTATAAAAAAATTTATTGCGAAAATGGTGAGATGACCTGTAAATAACATACCTTAGAAAGCATCATCAAAATAATTTATCCTCCCTTGAATTTCGGCCTTTTTTACTTCACCTTTCCTCTAAAATTGGACTTAGATATCCTTTGGTTACCTCATTCACTTGTAGATATTCAATATGCTCAAGTGTATTTAAAATTAGAGAGCCTTGCCTCTTATTTATACTTTCATGTAGCTTCCTCAAGGGGTTACCTTCTAACCATCTTAACCCACTTTCTTTATTTTAGGGCTAACCCACTTCTAACCACTTGTCCACTTAGTAATTTCTCCATTAA
>ML783612.1:115180-155301 GCA_009831015.1 Picea engelmannii | reverse complement strand
TTCAAATGGAAGATTCTAAACCTATGGGTACACCTATGGTAACTGGATGTAAATTAAGCAAGGATGATGATTCACCTGATGTTGATCAAAGCTCATATCGATCAATGATAGGAAGCCTGATGTACATCACAGCATCTCGCCCAAACATAATGCATGTTGTAGGAATGGTAGGAAGATATCAGGATACACCTAAATAGAGTCATTTGCAAGCTGTCAAAAGGATATTCAGGTACTTAAAAGAACCAATGACTTATGGTCTGTGGTATCCCAGAAATCAAAGTCTTCAGTTGACTGCTTATTCAGATGCAGATTGGGCAAATTGTGTTGATGAGAGAAAAAGCACCAGTGGAGGAGCCTTCTTCTTGGGTAACTCCTTAGTAGCCTGGCTTAGTAAAAAGCAAGGTTCCATTTCTTTATCAACCACAGAGGCAGAGTACATTGTTTCTACTACCTGTTGCACATAGGTATTATGGATGATTCAGACACTTGCAGACTTAGAGGTAAAATATACCTCATCGATCCCAATTCATTGTGATAACACAAGTGCCATCAGTGTGTCTAAAAATCCTATTCTCCACTCCAATACAAAACATATTCCCATAAAATATAATTTTCTGAGAGAGTAGGTCACCAATCAGATTGTTCAGGTCCATTACATTCCCACTACAGAACAAATTGCAGACATCTTTACTAAGCCCCTAGCCAAGAAACCGTTTGAATATCTCATACAGAAGTTGGGTGTCATTTCGTTTCACACCTAAAAGAGTCCATCTTTTTAGGGGGAGATTTGTATTGTTTGAATATCTAATGCCTCCTAAAATTACTGCAATAGCTCAGGGGGAGCATGTCTCTTCTTTGACATTGATGTCAAAGGGGGAGAAAAGAATTTGGGTGCCTTAGTTTCCATAAATTCCAAAGGGGGAGACTGTTGGCAAATGTTTAATAGGTAGAGTATGCTTTTCATTGATGGCAAGTACAACAGTGAAGATGGCAGGATCAGAGTGTGCATCGATGGAAAAACAGGAACAACGTAATCTCAAGAGGAATTAGCGCAGAGTCGAATGCAGTGCGTTTAACAGGTAGAAGGATAAAATTAAGGGCATCCATATTTCTCCATCTGCAGGAGAAAGGAAGAAGAATAAAATCCCTTAGGGATATGAGCGTGTGAGAAGCTCAGGAGAGACAACACTGAGTGTGCATGTGAAGACTCTACAGAGGCGCAGAAGTCCAAGAATCCCTTGGGGATTCGGAAGTGAAAGCTCAGGAGGAACAACATCGAGGAGAACGCACGCAACAAAGCTCAAGATACAGGAGTTCGCAGAGGAGAAGGAAGACAAAGGTTGAGGCCATTGAGAACTTGTAATTCTCCCAAGGTTGGGAGGAAATTGTGCAAAGCTCAGGAGGGAGCACAGTCGCCGTCAGATCGGCTAAAGAAGAAGATTTGGACCATTGGTTTCTACGTCCAGGAGGAGCTCAGGAGAAGCCTACAAAAGGGAGAGATCGAGAGCCGTTGGATCTCATTCAAAAATCTCGTCAGTCGTCAGATCGAACAGGAGCTGCACGAGGTTTACCATCGGGAAAAGCCAAGGTGAAATCCCAAAAGGAGGGTTGACTCATTTGGGTTTCACATATCAGGAATCCCGTGAGCCAATGCATTGCGGCATTGAAAATCTCGAAACCCCGACGAGTGGTAAGACTGTGGTCATGGGGATAACGGTCACATGGGCCAGGAGCCTAGCCAGGAGAGCTAGTGCGTAAAGAGCGCGTCGGGATTCGAGGGATCACGAATCTTGAGGACATACATGTTTCGACATTGGAAAGTCTGAAACCTCGATGAGGAGGTTTGGCTGCGGTCATATAGGGGGAGGTCACGTGGACCACGAGCTCAGCTAGAGGGATAATTGAAGTTAGAGGCATCAGATCTGAGTACAGGGTCTGACCACTGTTGGATCAAGGAAAACCGACACGATCTTTAAAAAGTGCAAGGAGTAGAGGGCTCACAAATCCTGGAAGTAGGAGGACCATCCATGTCAGGGGGTTATGTGGACTGTTGATCCGACTCCCTATCGGGGTTTCAAGGATCGAGAGTTGGAGATGTCAAAGAATATTGACATCAAGAATCCCGAAATCACGATGTGTGAAATCCTGACTGAACCTGAACCGTCAGATCAAGATGTGATCTAGACCATCAACCCGACTCACGTCAGTAGACCACGTCAGCTAGGAAAACGTGGCACAACCAGGTAATGACAAGTGTCAGACTGATTCAACATTTCAGGAACATGTAAGTCACGAATCAGAGTGACACATGGCAGTATTCAACAAATGTCAATCCATGTGTGACGTCAGTAGATGGACAGTACGTCGGAGTTTCGAGGATCACATTTTGGAAATGTCAAAGAAACATTGCAACAGGAATCCCGATTTCTCGATATGCAAAATCGTGACTCAAATCACAGTCGTTGAATCAAGATCAAATCTGGACCGTTGATTCCAGTCAATAGAGAGGCATCAGGGATCGAGAGTTAGACATGTCAAAGAAAATTGACATCAGGAATCTCGATATCGCGATAGGTGAAATCGCGATATAATCTGAACCGTCAGATCAAGTGTTGATCGGAGGGCTACTAATGCACGACACAGTGAAACTACTAGAAACCATTGATGGTGTCTACTAGAGAATTCAAAGAAACCCCTATGTGATCACCAGAGGAGATGAAGAGTCTCTAAGCTTCGTCCAAGTGAAGGAAGACTATTTTTAGAAGGGATTGACAGATGGATGAGCGTGGAAGCCTGTAACTAAAACAGAGAAGGTGAGATCGACTGTCACAGAGAAGACGAAGAGTCCCAACTGCTAGAGAGGCTGAGGAATCTCAACATAACATCCAGTGATGATGAACACGTGGGAAAACAACTAGAGAAGCTAAAGAGTTACGATGATGATCATGCAGAGCACTCGAGAGGTGGAGGAGATTGGCGTGGTATGAGCATGCATAGGAATGGAAAATATTGCATGCACAAGATGCACAGAAGTTATATATACACGGTACAGAGAAGAGATGAGGTTGTTGTTACTATTGGTGGTTGTTGTGGTTGTTGTTGGTGAAGGTGATTCATGTGTGAAGAAGGAGGAGAGTGCAGCAGTTGAATAGCAAAGAAGAGGAGCTGTGCAGTGAATGGACATGGAGCATAGAACATAAAAAGTGGAAGAACAGACATCGCAAGTGATGTGTGCAGAAAGGAAATGAGGCAGACAAAGCAATGAAATGCAACAGAACAGTGATAAGTCTTGTAAGCCATTGTTGAACATCATATCACTGTAATAAGTTTCAGTAGCAAAGATTTATATTTCAAGGTGGTTGGGAGGAGCTAGGGAGGACTGGTGTCCTCAAAGGTTCAAGTGGGTGCTTGAACACAGGGAGATGGTGCTTCCTTCTAGTTGGTTCTAGAGAAACCAGGGAGTTGGTGCTTCCTTCTAGTGGGTGCTAGAGAAAACAGAGAGTTGGTGCTCTCAGCAAGTTGCAGCTTGCAAAAATGAGGTTGTAGCCTCATTATGAGTTGGTGTTCATATGTATGATACTGTAAAGAATATAACCATTACTTATCATATAAAGGAAAAGAGGTTTTTACCCTGCATGGGTTTCCTTGGGAAATATATGTCTCTATGTTTTTCATAGATGTGAATGATGCTGAAAGTGCCATTGTTTATTTTCCTGCATTATTGTGATCATCATTCAGTGTCTCTACAAAGAGTTTAAAAGAACCATAATTGTTTAAGCACAGTAACAATTGATTCACCCCCCCTCTTAGTTGTCTAACATATCATACCTTTGGGCTCTTATGATTGCCTCATTGGTATGGATTGGTTGGACCATAATCATGTTGTTCTAGACTATTACAATAAGGAATTTACTTTTTTGGATGAGGAAGGAAACTTAAGATCATTTCAAGGCATTCCAAGAGTTGTATATATAAGAGAAGTTTCAACCTTACAATTGATCCAGGTGGATATCAGTGGCCACCCACTTTTTCCAAATGGCTCAAAACAGTTTTCTCGCCGTTTTGACAATTTACTATCTTTAGCAGGTTTTAATTTCCGGGGCCATTTTGAGGGTCCAAATGAAGGTTTTTCGATATCGAGGTTCTCAATGATATATTAAGGCATAATTAATCCCCCAAAATGAATCTCCTTGACAATACCTTTCCAATGATCTATCACACGCCTAAAACGGAGATCGTATGCAAAAGTTACGACCCCGGGAAGTTGATGTACTCACTTAGCCAAACGGGGCCCACATGACTTTTGGCGCTTCATCTCCTAGGGTTAGGTTTTTGGATGTATAGGAATTTTGGCATTTCTGTTTATTGTAAAAAGGCCTTCAGAGCCTCATTGCAAACATCTTCTTGTGAATGCGAGTAGCCATCACATCTCTTCTCAGAGATAAGCTGCCACTATTCTAGCGAGTCTTTCACTCTGTATTTTTACAGTCTCTGTACATTTCTTTCATTAATAGAAATCGTGTATTACTGTATCTCTGTGTTTATGGTTTCATCTCTGATATATTTCTGTTATGTTATTGGATATACACAATATCTCTATGCATTTCTTTATTATATCTCCACTCTCATTTCGTGCCGAAAATAATCCGGATCAGTGGTATCAGAGCAGGTTGCTCTTGATCTTTTTTTCAGTGCATGTCCCCGACGAGGTCTAAGTATAGAAAGTTTTGTCTCGAGCTTGTCTCTCTTGAAGATAATCTCTCTCGTACACCCAAGAAACCCTCAATGGCGGAAGAAAAGAAAAACGACAGAGCAGATGATCCTATCAATCTGTTGCTTGAGCAAGCTCTCATGTGACAGAGGGACGAAATGATGGAGAATTTTGCCCACATCCTTAAACGCCTACCGATAGCATCAGGCACATCTTCATCAAGAAGCCACTTTGGAGGCAAATTGCCTTTCAAGGTACAAGTTAATTTTGATTTTCCTGTATTTGAAGGACAGATAGATGCAGCCCTAGAAAAATGGTTAACTCTGCTAGAAGGTTATTTCTCTGTTCACAATTTTTTCGACAAAGAAAAGATCACCTTCGCACTCCTTAAAGCTATCCCTCATGTCAAAAATTGGTGAGAAACTTACTGGGAGCAAAGTTCCAAAGAGGAGTCTAGAATATATGGGGCTGATCCCACTTGGGATTTTTTTGTGGATGCGGTAAGAGAACAGTATTACCCTATTGGCAACTATGAGGACCAGTACATGAGATGGACCACACTATGGCAAGAGAGGGGCCAAATAGTTGCAGAGTTCACGAATGCCTTCCATACCTTGTGCACCAAGTTGGGTATCAAAGACTCCAAGCAACATTTGGTTCTGAAATACCATGGGGCTCTACACAGATACATCTAGACTGAAATGGATTTTTTGGACATCTCATCACTCGGTGCTGCTTATCGATATGCTGTTAAAATTGAGAAGAAATTTAAGCACCAGAACAAATGGGAGTTTGGGTTTGCAAATCCGCAACAACCAAAGTATGAAAAAGATGGCCCTAACAAATAGTCTCCCGAAAACCAGTCCAAGACACAGAAAAAGAAGGGTCACGGGAAGACAAAGAAGGACACCGGAAAATGGTGTGAATTCCACAGAAGCCCCTGGAACAACACCGATGAATTTTTCTCTAAACAGTCATTGGTGGCTGAGATCAAAGACAAGGAGCCGAACCCTGATTCAGAATCCGATTCCGAAAATACTGGTAAAGGAAAGATCATTGACGCAGACCCCACTGCTATCGTCGTGACTGCAACAATTCAACCAGAAGAACCAACAGATCCCGAAGAGGGGGAGCTCCTTTTTCATTCACAGATGTGGATGAAGGGGACCCCGCTACATTTTATTGTTGATAGTGAAAGCCAAAAAAACCTCATCTCAGCAGAGGTCATCAAATAGTTGGGATTGTCGACAACACCACACCCATAACCATACAACATCGGGTGGCTTCGCCAAGGATGAGATCTTTGTGTCAGCCAGCAATGTCGATTGTCATATGGCATCCAACCCTTCAAGGATGAGGTATTATGTGATGTTACCCCACTAGATGTCTGTGATGTTCTCTTGGGCCAACCATATATGTGGAAGCGCCACACTATTTATGAGTCTCGACCCCGCAGTGTCATTGTTTCTCTAGGGGGTCATCTCTATAGAATACCAGAGTTCTGACTACTGTTCCACCTTAAAAGTGTCGCAAGGTAGTATCTCACACTGCAAAATTTAGCTTCTTCACAGTCTGTTCAAAAGGGGAACAAAAGAACACTGCAACCACTACAGCCTTGCCCCAAGCACCTTGTATCCAACAGAAGCAGGTCGACAAGG
This sequence comes from Picea engelmannii, assembly GCA_009831015.1. Taxonomy (NCBI): domain Eukaryota; kingdom Viridiplantae; phylum Streptophyta; class Pinopsida; order Pinales; family Pinaceae; genus Picea; species Picea engelmannii. Next base: position 148,932 of record ML783612.1, on the reverse strand, counting down.
TTGCAGAAAAGTGCAAAGATTCCTTCTGCACACTATCCTCTCATGTAGCCTAACTTGTTGAACGACCTCAGCCTCAAAAGGTTCATGACAAACTTCCACAAACTGAGCAGCACGATGTTTCCAGCAAGACAAGCAGCTCACCAAGATGCAGATTCAACAAACACTTTTCCCTCTCCCCTGAGAACTCAATGCAATGGATACCATTACTTCCTAAGAAGGGAGGATTGATCTAGGTGGATATCAGTGGCCACCCACCTTTTCCAAATGGCTCAAAATAGTTTTCTGGCCATTTTGGCAATTTACTATCTTTAGCAGGTTTTAACTTCCGGGGCCATTTTGAGGGTCCAAATGAAGGTTTTTTGAGATTGAGATTCTCAATGATATTTGAAGGCATTATTGAGACCCCAAAATGAATCTCCTTGACAATACCTTTCCAATGAGCTATCACACGCCTAAAATGGAGATCGTATGCAAAAGTTACGACCCCGGGAAGTTGATGTACTCACTTATCCAAACGGGGCCCACATGACTTTTGGCGCTTCGTCTCCTAGGGTTAGGTTTCTGGATGTCTAGGACTTTTGGCATTCCTGTTTATTGTAAAAAGGCCTTCAGAGCCTCATTGTAATCATCTTCTTGCGAATGCGAGTAGCCATCACATCTCTTCTCAGAGATAAGCTGCCACCATTCTAGCGAGTCTTTCACTCTGTATTTTTACAGTCTCTGTACATTTTTTTCATTAATAGAAATCGTGTATTACTGTATCTCTGTGTTTATGGTTTCATCTCTGATATATTTCTGTTATGTTATTGGATATATGTGATATCTTTGTGCATTTCTTTATTATATCTCCGCTCTCATTTCATGCCGAAAATAATCCGGATCAACAATTGAAGAAAAGATACATGAAATAATGTCTAGTATTTGCAACACACATGGAGGAGGAACCTAAGGATAAAGTGCCAAATGTTGAAGACCGTGTATTGCTAAAAGAATCTGAAGATGTGTTTAAAGAAATATTGGGGTTTCCACCGAAAAGAGATCATTATTTTTCTATAAATTTTATGCCTGGAGCAACCCTCATATCCAAGACTCCTTATAGGATGAGTACACTAGAGCTGAAGGAATTGCATATGAAACTTGAAGAGATTCTAAAGAAGGCGTTAGCACTAAAATTCACACTTTGACTGCTAAAGTGTAATCATAGCACCCATCAGAATGTAAAAGATAACTTTGGTTTTGAATAGGTGGATCGACAAGATGGGTAAAGAAAGAGAGAGAGAAGAAAATTGCAGATCAGTAGGCTACACCAATGGGCAATGGAGTCACAAACATCCCACTCATCGAAGGCACAAAAGATGCTTAACAGAAAACAAGATTATATGTTGATAGGTGGAAGAAATGAAGAAGGAAAATATAAGATAGAATGTTCAGTAAATAGCGATCCTCTCAATTTAATGAATCAACAAATACTTGAATATAAAAAATGACTGATGGGCAAAATACAACAGATCCTCTGCTGCTTAGGGATCCATAAATTATTGATAGCCTTTGATCCTCAAATCTGCAATATATTCAAATAAGAAGAAATATAGACAAATGTTTACAATCTTAAAACACAACTCTTGTGAGTCTCCAATAGCAGTAATGCTTACAATCATAAAATGCCCACATGCTTACAAATGAACACATACAGGAAACTGCCTATTCCTACCCTCTCTAGCCTCTCTTCACTCATCAAGCCCCTTTCTTCAAGATATCTCTCCTTATTTAAATAGACAATAGCATCCAAATGAACTAAGGAGGTCAAATTCCATCTCCTCCATTGGACTCTAAGCCTTGGAGATAGATGGCAATAATCAAAGAGACAAAAATCCAACAAACTGCTAATTTTCATGAATTTGTTGGAAGTCATTAATAAAATGTCTCCACCTCATTGCATGAGGCATTTGGTGGAGATAAATATTAGGTGCAGGTGTCCCTTGACATATAATTGATTCTTGATAATCCATTTGAATCCTCCTTGACAGGTGGCAACCTCCCAACAAGGAAAATATCAAAATCCATGACTGCTATAGGAAATTAGGTAGCACCGCTGTGCAGAGTGGGTAGCGCCACTTCTATATCCAATATCTCTCAAACCATAACACATTTTGAAAAAATGAGAGAGGATTTTTTAAATTTTGAATGTTATGAACAAAAACCTCCTCCGGTTTTCAAAAATACCTTCTCAATTGTTCACTATAAAAGTTTTAAGTTAATGATTCAAAACTGGTAAAATAACTATGCACAATTCATTTTCTGCCAGAATATTACGCAGCGCCTCTAGGTAGCGCCCGACTGTGTTGCACCTGTATGCAGCTTCTATTCTCTGTGAAATATTACGCAGTGCCTTTATGTAGCGCTACTTATGTTGCGTCTGCATACAAGTTTGTGTAGCATTGCCAAAACGTAGTGCCTTTCAATCTTGAATATGTACAGAGCAGTGTGTGTTCTTTCATGATGAAAAAACCATTTTACTTAGGTGCCTTGACCATACCATAGGTAGTGCCTTTTACCACTGGGTGAAGCTAGCACTTAGCAAAAACTCAAAATCCATATAGGCACCTTAACCAATCTTGTGCTAACATAGGCTCCATGGGGGATGGCATGCTCCCCGCGAGCTGCCAAGAACTTGTAGACCTATGCCTTGTCCATCTTTAACTCTATCCTAGAAAACCTCTGTACTCGAAAGCACCTCTGTTCCTTATTTGAGACTGATATGACTGTATGCTGAAAACAAATGTTGAAAACTCACAAAAAGGAAATGCTAAAAAATGAGCTTATTTCTTCCTACTCCTACTCTAATCAAGCGCGCTGCTTCTTGGTTAAGTAATATCATGATTCCAATGAAGCCATACATATATCTGGCTGACTGGTGAATATCTTGATCCAGAAAATATGAATGCAGGAACCCGAAGATTACATAAATGAATTTGAAAAGAGCAGAACAACCATCCTTCGTTTGACAAAAGTGCTCTGATATTTAAGCTACTCAAAGACTCCAGATAATTAGCAAATGGATCAATAAAGTTGTAAACAAATACCTCTTGCTATTGTTTCAGCTGAAGATGGAAAAGTATCTGCACATCTTTTTCCTGAGAATGGCTGCCACCTCCAACTGCCTGCAAATCTGAACATGGACGCAAACTTACTTTACTGCTAATAAGAGACTGTTTGTTGTTGTATGAAGATTTGATTTCAAGCATAGTGCACGTGGGCTTACTTTTTGTAGAGATGACTATTGAATGTCTACAACGGTTTCCTGATAGCTAATTTCTTCATAATATTGTTCTCTATCATAATCATATTCATAACTGTCATAACTCAGTTGGTTGCTCCTCAAATCAGCAAAATTGATCTAGTCCTCTTCATCAGAGTATTCATAAAAGATAGGTGAGTCCAAGGCTCCTTGGTATTGCACAGAAAAATGAACAATCCCCCAATCTCTCTCTTTAATCTCAGGTGAAAAGATATCATGGGAAACCTCTTGTAGGAAAAGAGAAAGATCCTCTTCTACAATTTGTTCTTCTTTTGAATCAGAGACATCAGATGCATAAGGTACAGGATATATTGCATCTGAATCCATGCAATCATAAGTACAATCATGACTGATATCTGGAAGACTTTCTTCTCGGGAATAAGAAAGAGAAATAGGTTCATTTATATCTTCATTTGGACAGTGAATAAAATAGTTTTCATCTTTATATTCAATAGAGAAATCTAACAAATCTTGAGCACAGTCTACATATCCCTCACAACAGTCATGACAAATAATTTCATAGGGATAAAAAAAATTTCAGTGTTCATTGAATACTCTGTGGAAATCCTTCAAGGATGAAATGTTGGAAGGGGGTAATGAGAAATACCATTTACGTGCATCGCCATCTAATGAATACATGAACATTTTCATCAATATATCTTCATGATGGATGCCAAGCTACTACAACAAATTATGAAATTCATGAACATTCTCAACAGGGTTGTCATCCTTATCTTCATAAAATCTGGGCAACACGTCTTTCCATTCATCAATAAGAGGCATAGGATGTGGATAATTTTTTATAGCTGAGAAATCAAGTGGGGCAAACCTCCTGGTCAGGATAACCTTCATAGCCATTTGATTTTCCTCATCCCCAGTGGAGTCACCAACAGATTCTAAATAATGGAGTTGCCATGGTGAATGTGCAGTCTTGAATGCGTCCAACTTCAGTCACTGTCTAAAGCTGGAGTTGTACAGTGTCGTTCTTCCCATAGATATTTTCAATCTGCTCCAATCCGTCCCCAACAACGGCGCCAAAAATGTTAGCACTGAAAGTCACACTTTGACTGCTAAAGTGTAAGCTCAGCACCCATCAGAATGTAAAAGATAACTTTGGTTTTGAATAGGTGGATCGACAAGATGGGTAAAGAAAGAGAGAGAGAAGAAAATTGCAGATCAGTAGGCTACACCAATGGGCAATGGAGTCACAAACATCCCACTCATTGAAGGCACAAAAGTTGCTTAACAAAAAACAAGATTATATGTTGATAGGTGGAAGAAATGAAGAAGGAAAATATAAGATAGAATGTTCAGTAAATAGAGATCTTCTCAATTTAATGAATCAACAAATACTTGAATATAAAAAATGACCGATGGGCAAAATACAGTAGATCCTCTGCTACTTAGGGATCCATAAATCATTGACAGCCTTTGATCCTCAAATATGCAATATATTCAAATAAGAAGAAATATAGACAAAGGTTTACAATTTGAAAACAAATCTCTCATGAGTCTCCAATAGTAGTAATGCTTACAATCATAAAATGCCCACAGGCTTACAAATAAACACACACAGGAAACTGCCTATTCCTACTCTCTCTAGCCTCTCTTGGCTCATCAATCCCATTTCTTCAAGAGATCTCTCCTTATTTAAATAGACAATAGAATCCAAATGAACTAAGGATATCAAATCCCATCTCCTCCATTGGATTCTAAGCCTTGGAGATAGGTGGCAATAATCAAAGAGACAAAAATCCAACAAATTGCTAATTTTCAGGAATTTGTTGGAAGACATTAATAAAATGTCTCCACCTCATTGCATGAGGCCTTTGCTAGAGATAAATATTAGGTGAAGGTATCCCTTAACATCTAACTGATCCTTGAGAATCCATTTGAATCCTCCTTGACAGGTGGCAACCTCCCAACAAGGCAAATATCAAAATCCGTGATCGCTACGGGAAATTAGGTAGCGTTGTTGTGATGAGTGGGTAGTGCCACTTCTATATCCAATATATCTCAAACAATAACACATTTTGAAAAAATGAGAGAGTTTTTTGTTATTTGGAATCTTATGAAAAAAACCCTCCTCCAGGTTTCAAAAATACCTTTTCAATTGTTCACAATCAAAGTTTTAAGTTAATGACTCAAAATTGGTAAAATAACTCTACACAATTCGTTTTCTGCCAGAATATTATGCAGCACTTGTAGGTAGCACCCAACTATGTTGAACCTGTATGCAGCTTCTATTCTCTGTGAAATATTACGCAGTGCCTTTACGTAGTTCTACTTGAGATGCGTCTACATACAGGTTTGGGTAGCATTGCCAAAATGCAACGCCTTTCAATCTTGAATATGTACAGAGCAGTGTGTGTTCTTTCATGATGATAAAACCATTTTACTTAGGTTCCTTGACCGTACCATAGGTAGTACCTTTTACCAATGGGTGAAGCTAGCACTTAGCAAAAACTCAAAATCCATATAGGCACCTTAACCAATCTTGTGCTAACAGAAGGGGTATATACTCCCAAGTTTGTCACCTTTGGATCCCACAATATTGTTTGTGAGGAAGAAGGATGGTACAATGAGGCTTTGTATTGACTTCAGGTAGTTGAACAAAGTAACAGTAAAGAACAAGTATCCTTTGTCAAGGATAGATGAATTCGTTGACCAACTGAGGGGTGTGCATATATTTTCAAAGATTGATCTCATATCTGGATATCACCAAGTGAGAATTAAAGAAGAAGACATCAGTAAGACTGCCTTTAGAATGAGGTATGGACATTATGAGTTCACCATGGTGCCATTTGGATCGTCAAATGCACCAGTTGTCTTTATGTGTTTAATGAATGAAAATTTCAAAAAATAATTAGATACATTTGTCTGACATACTTATTTACTCAAGGTTTGAAGAAGAACATGAGAAACACTTGACAAAGGTTCTACACGTATTAAGGGAGCATCAACTGTATTCCAATTTGAGCAAGTGTTCATTTTACTAAAGCTAGATCCATTAATTGGGACATATCATTTCGGAGGAAAATATAACAGTGGACACAGAGAAGATAAAAGCCATTGAAGGATGGTCAACACTAAGGAATGTCACAGAGGTGAGATATTTCATGGGACTTGTAGGGTACTACCAAAGCTTTATTGAAGGCTTCTCAAAGATTGCACACCCAATCACATCCTTGCAAAATAAAGGTGTGATATTTGAGTGGACTTCTGATTGTAAAAAGAGTTTCCAACATTTGAAGAGTTTGATAACAAGTGCGCCGATTTTGAGAATTGTTGATCCTAATGAATACTTTTTTGTGTGCACTAGTGCATGCAAGGAAGGGCTCAGTGGAGCCCTTAGTCAAAATGAGCATATGTGTGCTACAAATCAAGGAAATTAAAGAGCATGAAAGGCACTATGCTACTCATGATTTGGTATTGGCAGCCATAGTGCATGCCTTGAACATGTGGTGTCACTACCTCATGGGAAGAAGATTTGAGCTGAGAACAAACCATAGTGGTATGAAATATTTGTTTGGACAACCAAGTTTAAATGTAGGACAAAGAAAATGGCTGGAATTCCTTAGTGAGTATGACTTTGATATCAATCACGTCAAAGGAAAAGAGAACAAGGTGGTTGATGCAGTCAGTAGGAGGGTGCATGAGATTCATGCTACAACCATTAGCATGTACACATCATATTTGAGTGACATAATTTTAGAGGTTTCCAAATCAGATCCGCGCTATGTGGACATAAAGGAAAATTTACAACAAGGTAAATTGCAACAGAAATTTGAAGGTTATGAGCTAAAAGAGGATAGAATTCTCACGTATAGGCGTAGAGTTTATGTGCCAAATGTTAAGGATTTGAAAAATATGTTATTGTCAAAGCATAAAGTTCCTTATGTTGGAAACCCAGGTTACCAGAAGAAAATTGTGGCGGTAAAAAAATCAATACTATTGGCTAGGCATGAAAAAGGAGGTTGTTGATTTTATTGCTAGATGCCTTGAATGTCAAAAGGTTAAGGATGAGCATAGACAACCAACTAGTTTGCTACAGAATTTTCCCATTCTTGAGTGGAAATGGGAAGTTGTAACCATGGATTTTATTACCAATCCACCTAGGACTGCTAAGAAACATGATTCTATTATGGTAGTGGCAGACAAGCTTACTAAAGCTATCCATTTTAGTCCAGTGAATTCAACTCATAAGGAAACCAACATTGTTGATATATACATGAGAGAAATTTCTAGGATGTATGGTGTACGTAAAAAAAAATTGTTTGACAGAGATCCCAAGCTCACATCAAATTTTTAGAAAGGGTTATTCAAAGGATTTGGGAAAAATATGAACTTTAACACAACATATCACCCTGAGTCAAATGACAAATAGAGAGGGTAAATCAAGTGATTGAAGATATCCTCATGATGTATGTGATGGATAAACCATCAAAATGGGAAGACTACCTACACTTGGTAGAGTTTGCTTACAACAATGGGTATCATGAATCTTTAAAGATGAGTCCATTTGAGGCACTTTATGTTAGAAAGTGTAACGCTCCAATGAGCTGGGATAATCCAACATGCATAGTCATGGTTGGGCCAGATCTTCTCCGAGAAATGGAAGAGAAGATGGTGAAGATAAGGAAAAATTTAAAGGTTTCCCAAGATAAGAAAAAATATGCATAAATAAAGGCAAAAACCACATAGATTTTAAAGTGGGAGACCATGTGCTCTTGAAAGTAAAAGTAAGATGCAGTTCCCTGAAGTTGGGAATTTTTTCTAAGCTAGAAGCACGCTACTGTGGGCCATTTGAAATCATAGAGAGGATTGGACCTGTCACATATATGCTTTCACTTCCTGCATCCTTGTGTATTCATAATTTTTTTCATGTATATTTACTTAAAAAGTATGTATCTGATGCTAATCATGTCATTGATTGGAAAGTGATTCAGGTGGAGCCAAAATGTGATTTTTGAGTGTGACCAGTTTGCATATTGGACCGGAAAAACAAGCAGTTTTGAAATCGAGCCATGGGGCTAGTAAAGGTCCAAAGGTCTTGGTACAGTCCTGAGGATGCAACTTGGGAGTGTGAGGATGCTATGTGGATAGAGTACCCACTTCTTTTTTAATACCTTTGAAGTTTTTTGTAGTACATGTGTATATAATGCATTGATGACAGTGCATAAATAAGAGGGAGGGGATTGCAATACCCCTAATTGGAACCCCAATTGTAAATGAAAATTTAAATGTACATATAGGCTGGTGAACTGTTGATACCATGTTTTGGCTCAATTTTGCACGCACCTGAGTAGTACGTGAGAATTGTTTACCAAAGAAAGAGCACGCACATTCCACAGTGTTGCATGCACCTGAGTAAGTTCACGTGGATTGCGCATCAAGCAAAAGGTGTACACATTCCATAGTGTTGTGTGCACCTAAGTAAGTGCATGAGAATTACCTATAGGTGCGTATTGGACCGAGTTATACACACACACACACACACACACACACACACACACACACACATATATATTTGAGGCCAGAGAGCCTGTGTGGTGAGATGGGATGCAAAAAGGCCAACTTGCCTATCCTTGTAAAATCTAATCACACTCAAGTTATTAATAAAATTACATCATTGGATGTAGACCAATCAGATGAAAAGAAATAGGGCGCTAAACTCCACCGAAAAGAGAAAAGGGGGATAAGAGTTTATGGGAGGGGCTAAGCCAAGGGGGCTTAAGTCCAAGGGAATATTTTATTGATATTTAGGAAAAGTATAATTTATGAATATTTAGTTATCCTAAGTTCCCGAGGGATGGGAACATGTCACCAAGTGGCTAAAGCTAATCCTGAAGGTGACAAGTGTCCAGTTATGACCATGTAAATATATGGTTGAACCTTAGTGTATTTTGGGGGAGAATTCACTCATTTTTTTGATCTTTTGGACCATCTCAATTGGGGGGAACTTCCATTACCTTACCTGCAGAGAAAATCTTGGAAAGGAGTTTCCATCTAGTAACTAGAGATTTTTCTATCAAAGAGACGAGTTGGCTGGCCCATGAGCATTCTCTCCAGGTGAGAGATTCGTTGTCAGAGAAGCGGGTTGTCAAGCTCGTGAGCATTCTCTCTAGGTGAGAGAATTGTTTTCAAAGAAGTAGGTTTTCAGGCCTATGAGCATTCTCTCTAGGTGAGAGATTTGCTAGGAATTGTTCCCTGGTGCGCTAGGCATTAGTTACAGGGCTTTGAGACTTCATGTCCAACCATGTGGGGAATGAGAGACTGTAGGCTAGTTTCAACATTTGTGCACCTTGTAATGAGAAATTATGATGATTATTAGACCTTATCTTGACATTAGGAATCATTTTTCCCTTGTGGAGTTTAAGCCCCAACTCGGGGGTGACCTGTTGCTGAAAGTTTATGAGAAATAGAGTCTATGGCTGGGAGGTACGTCTGAGTTCTGAACGCAGTTGGTGAATCTTTATAAAAGATAATGTCCTTTATGTGATTGTCTTTCTATGTCTAATATGGGTTTATTTCCTCTATGATGTTGCATACAATTAATTGTTATTCTTCTGTATAATGATGTTTGCACATGTAAGTGTGGTGTTTTTATTCAGTATTTGTTGTCGCATATGCAGAGTAAGGAAATTATTAAGTATTCATGTTAGTTAACTTTGTAATAATGGTCATAAGTTTCCTAGGTGAGGCTAGAATTTTCATGTGCGCAAGTAAATAATTTGTGCACATAAGAGCCTAGAATCAATGTGCGTGCATGTAAGCAATCTGCATGCAAAAGGAAAAAAAAATTGTGTGCGGCACCAGAATGGTTGTGGCATAGTAGTATCCATGTTTTTAGAGTGGTTACACATGCAATAATACTTGTGTGCTTTGAATGATTGTGAATGTAGTTGTATTATGTGTTAATTCTTCTATTATAACTAGTGCATGAAGAGGAAAATTTGTGTGGTGCAATCTAGCTTTGGATCGTGCACGTTACCTCACGTGTCTCTTCAAAAATTAATGTTAAAGTGTAGAATCTGCGCACTAGATTTTTGGAGTGGCATTTCTCAATAGTAAGTTGGGGATGTTACAAAGTGGTATCAAAGAATATTTTTAAGTGTTGGTAATGGGGGGCATTACAACGTCAATTCCAAGTAGCCATCAACCTATATTTAAATCACCATATGTCTACATTGTCATATTTCCTACCACTCTACCATTGTTGTATTAGTGACTTTCTATTCCTAATCATGAGCCCAACCACACGCTAATTTGTAAAACTTCCATACAACAACATGCTTCTTCTCATACAACTGCCAATTTCATTTAATCCATCCAACTATTTCACATAGACACCATACACTGCTTCAAAAATATTTCATAGATTATGTTCCTTGCTTCCACAACCAATAATGCTCCAAAACTAAATAGACCTTACCGAGTCTATAATATTTTCCTTACCAAATTAAAGGAAACTACAAATAGTGTATTGAATTCTCATTTATTGCAACAACAATGAAAAAAAAAATATTTTGAAGAAAGTTGATACTGAAATAGGGTCCTACAATGATAATGTCATGGAGTAGCAAGTTTTTTCCTAAGATCTCAATATTTTCCTACTTTAGTTCCACACTTGAAGCATAAGCCTTGCCTAATGCAAAATGACTTGATATTTTCCTACTTCAGTGCCACATTTGAAGTAGAAGCCTCTCTCTATGTAAGAAGACACATGTATGTTTTGGTAATGTAGGGAATATAACCCTTGTACCTCATGCTTCCATAGCCTTTAGGGATCCACTCCCTTAGTGTCAAGCCTCCACAACCCAAGCAACAAAATATTGTTTCAATGCTCCCATAACCTTCTTCATTTTGATGAGCGATCATATGTAGTAATTGCAATAAGACATGGAATTTATTATCGGACAACTAATTCATAATCATATTCCCACAGCTATAGTGTCTCTCTTAAACCAAGAGGATAGTGAAGACATTGTCCAATTAAATTGAGAGGAAATGGTACATAAATAGAAACAAGAAAAAGTGGAAAATATTAATAATAGTGCTATTAGTGATTAGTGTTGTTAATGATTAGCCATTAAATAGTTAATTATAATATATTAAACAAAAAGGAAGACAAGGTGAAATTTGACCATCCCATCCTTGTTTTATATTTTGTTCACATATTAAAAAAGAAGGCAATCTCATATAGAAGACATCTTTTTGGACATATGAATAATATTAACTTCATTTTCAAAGAAGAAATAAAAAGTGAAATCCTTTTCTATACTAGTATGTAAATTAGTAGAGAAATCAATGTATCCACTAAAATTTATATACATGATTGAAGTGAAGTTTACAATACGAAGAAGGAAATTATTTTTCTTTTACAACTCTGTTGAACAATGCATTAATTAGTTTGGAATCTAGTACTTTATGTTACGGGAACAATTTATAGACTCGAGCACGATTATTTTTCTTAAAGGTTTTATATACAAGTCAAACCCCAAAAAGAGGTTGTGGGAGTAAACACTAAAACTGTAATCTTCATACAAATAAAAAAAATAAAAAGAAGGTAAAATTAAACAAGGGTTGCATGGCAACGTAGTGCCTGCCCAGTTAGTTGGGAAATATATATTGAACAATGAAACTTAATATAACTCATTGCACAAGTAATAAATATTTTTTGTCAAAAGATAATAATTGAGGATTGTTTGTTATTCAAAATGTATAATGAAAATTAAGAATGGAACTATAATATTCATAAATATAATATAAATATAAAAATTCGATTTATCTTGATCGTATATTTCCTTCTTTTAACTATGATTTAACTTATTTTATTTTAATTAAAGATAAATCTTGGAATATTAAAATAATATTGCTTAAATATTTTAATTTTATTTTATTTTTTTAATCATGATTAATTTAAGAATATATAACCATATTGTCAAATATTTAGAGAGAGTTATTATTAATTTTTATTGTACAATTATTACCATTTATTGTATATATCAAATTCATAAAATATAAATTATATAATTATTACTCATTTATAAATTGTGGAATATTAAAATAATATTGTTTAAATATTTCAACTTAATTTTATTTTTTTATCATGATTAATTTAACAATATATAATATCATTAGTAATTTTTATTATATAATTAATTATTACCATTAATTATATATATCAAACTCATAAAGTATGAATTATATAATTATTCATAAAATATGGATTATATAATTATTACTTTTTTACAATGTATGTCATGTCAAAGTCATTTATTTTACGTTTTTTGTTGTGTATTGCTTGGTCATTTTTCATAATTATTTTGTACTTAACACTCAACTATTTATCAAGTCAGGGCAACGTGTAGTTCCAGTTGTCAAGGTTGTCAGGGCTATCTATAACGGGCTAGTCAAACACACTTAAACCAGACCTTTGGGTGAGATCAGGGAGCTCTAGGCAGTTGCACGAATCTGCTCGTTCGATGCAGTAAAAGAAAAATCTAAAGAACAAAGTAGTGGGAAACCTTCTGCCATGGTAGTCAATGATGTGAAGGGAAATACAAATCAGCCCCCTCTACTCCAATAAAAAATTGTATAATTAATTATGTACATCGAATAACATGAAGACTGCAATAAGACATCAAAGATATTAACCAATTAAATTTTAGAAAAATATTTTTTTATTATATAAAAAATAACATATATTAATTTCCTATGTTATACATTGGCAATAAAACACAAATATAAAGTCAACCAAAAATTAATACAAAGTCAATGAGCAACTCATTGCTATAGTCCCAAGCCTTTGGCAGGGACTAATAACACATTTCTTGAAAGAAAATAATTAAAAAAAACGATAAAGAAAATGCAATAAATTCATTTAATAAATTATAAAAAGAACTACATTTATATAACACTAAACAAAGAAACGAACAACATTCCTTTTAATAAATCTTTTAAAAATTAAAACCTACCTATCATTTATACATTGTTGTGATCTTAAATTACATCATTATTATTATAAAAAATTTAGACACTTGGAAAATTAATTCATATTTGTCATTGATGAATCATGACTCACCTGGTTATGACTTTTTGCATTAAAATTTTGAAGACAAATGGATCAATTTTAGAAGTATTATGTGCAGTTTCCTACATTTTCAATCTCTATTAATATTTACTTTGTTATCATTTTTACAATTATTGCTTAGACTTCAAGCAACCTTACAAATGAGGCAATGGAGAAAAAGTTGTAGAGTTTGAGAAAGATAAAAAAAATCATAATATAGTAGGAAACAATTGATCACAAACATTTTCATGATCATATTTATGAGCTTGTACTATATATTATATATTATGGAGATTAATAACATGGTTAAGTACCCACTATGACAACTGAAGCATAATAGGTTGGTGGGATTCTTGTCGTCTCCTTCACCACATGTAATTGTCATTCCTCCACGTGAATAACTAGAGGACTTTGAACTTCAAATTTTTTCATTAACATGATGCAAATAGTTCCTTGTCTTCAACTTATCATAGTTTCAAGAATTTCTTACATGTTAGCCAAGGGGCCATAGATAGCATAAAATATTTTCTCTAAATGTCTAATTTTAGTTCATTATCAAACTTGTAGAAGCTATGAAACCATTATGTGTTGGTACAAAGAATGCATTGATGGATTACTGATATTATTTATAGAAAATGTGTTATGTCTTATCTTAAGAAAATGCCAAAACTTAAAAAACTCCACATAGTTTCCAGAATTTAGTCGAACATCATTAAATGTTTCCCATACTTGTTCACTTAGATGAATTGTAGGTGCTAGGAAAATGAAGACATGAAATACATGTTACCACCATCATTACTTGTTCACCTAAATGCAATATAGATGCTAGGAAAATCAAGGCATGAAGTACATGTTACCGCCACCATTATTTTTCCACCACTCATGAGCCAATATAACATTACTAGCAATCCTACAAATAAAAATCTTTCTATTTTATAATGTTATTTTCTAAATTATCTCCCATTTAAATGTTAATTTCATATTCCAAGGAGAATCTTGAATCCAACTCTCTAGAGCTTTTCAATCCTCCCATACTCAACATAGAAATGCATCCATTAAGGTAAAACCATCACATTAAAAAAATGATGATAAAGTAATGCCATATTTAATATTAGTGTCATGTGTGAGGCTTCAAGCTCATAATCAACTAGTTTTCAAGCTAGGCAACAAAATATGTACAACATTAAATGACTTTAGCATGCCAATTTAAACCTAGTTGGCTCCTCTACATGGTAACATAGATTGACTAGGAAAGCATATTTAATGCTTTCAAAAAATAACTAGATTATTCATTATAATTCCCCTCGTTCAAGGAAACAATTGCTCCATCTATTGTAATGAAACTCTAAAATACTTAAAAAAAGTAAAAAGTTACAAACAACTTCCTTCTATTCACATTTAAGATTTAAACCCAATTATAATATTTGAAGAAATCCCTTAGTCATGAACTGATAAAAAGATATTATTGTCCAAAACAAATTGCCTTCACCTTAGGAACATGCATAAGATTTTAATGCCTCTCCATGAGAGGCTATAAAATACAATATATTAACTTAAACACACAAACATCAAAAGATTTGAAGTAACACATTTTTACTCTTTAATTGGAATAGCGGAAACATAAAAAATACATATTAGGAAAAATACCTCTTCCGCTAGTCTATTGAAGCTAGTAGTCATGCTAGTAGTAGGAAGATGCTTCCAACCATTCTTTTTCCACTTTCCTATAGGGAAACATCGGAATCCTCCTAGCCTAGGGGCCTAGTTGGCTTCCTAGCTCCAAGAAAACTTTCAGTTTCTTGGTCCTATGTGTCCATGACTCCAAGAACAACAAAGCACATATGCTCTAAGAGGACTATCACAAGAATTATATCTTTCAAGAACTATCCAACCTCTCAACATGCTCCAACCTCTCCACTTCCTTATTCCTCCTTCCTTTCTCCTTTTTTCACCACTTCCTCTTCCTATTTATCAAGTTTCCATACCCATTTCCCCAAGTTTCCTCAACCACCCTCATTATTAGACATCAACCTCCCTTATCTAAATTTTTTAGAAAATTTAAAATAAACTAAAATATAAATGTCTTGCATAAAATAACATTAAATACAATGCAAAGTTTTTCTTATCATGCTAACTTATAAATGCAACTTCACAATTTTCCCCAAAATGTACATGACAACCCACCATACTCATTTAATTCATCATACCAACCATCAATTAAAGTCAAAGAAGATATTTAATGCTAATAGATATTTTTGTATGCAATATAATTTACATAGTCATTAAACCATTCAATTAAATACTTAATAATCTAATTCAATAATTAATACATTAATTAATTCTACTACATGTGTAGGCTATGTGTGTGTAGCTAGCGAACACATATTTTATCCATGTACTAACTATAAACAACAATTGCCTCTAGTGCATAGTTCATGTATGGTCACACCAAGGCATGCATGACAACAAATAATGCAAATGCATCATTTAATAATCTTAACGAACAAAATTACAATAATTCATCAATAACTCATTATCATGCTTAAAATATCAAAAGAGAATAAAAATAGAGTTTTAAACATGGTAGGAACCAAGTGAGTAAATGAAAGTGGCATATCTAATCCCCAATCAGTATTCTCAACTAACATCAAAGCATCCTTCCTTCTTAATCTACTTCCATCTTCCATCTTCCATCTTATCCTTTCCTCTGCTGGACTAAGCTAGAGTGTCAACTATATTGACCTAACTCCAGATAGAACATGTAAGCGCAAAGTGTTATACATCTTGACCAATCTTCCCCAACAGGTAACTAGTAATCGCCATCACACGTCTAGGGGAGCGTAACTTCACACAACCCTCCCACGACTCTAGGTTTCAGAGGATAAATGGTGGGAAATACCTCCACCCCTCCTCATAGAACTAGGGTCAACACCCTACATCAATCCATACTGTGAAACTACTATTCTTAGAGTCACGTCATCAAACAACTACTCTAGGAAAGTTGTGTGTCCTGTCAAAACCACACTTATCACAGATCATAGCAATATTTGAAATTAGAAATTAAATCACAAGTACAACTTATATCATACACTATCCTTTTTATGTCTATGACATCCAAGTTACCTCAAGACTACATTCATTTGGTTATTACATAGCTTGTCCACCTGTAGGTTACTTCACTGATACTCGTGTCCATGCAAATACATCACATATTTCATATGATCATTCATATTTGTATTGACATTCAATTATGAAATGTATGCATATTTACAACATGCCTCACCTCTATTATACATCCAAAACATATTTTTACACTAGTATCCATTGTACTAAAATTCCACAATTAAATTTGCATGTTTAACCAAATCACATAATGATCATCATCATGAACATATAACAACAAAAATAATATTATGCAACACATAAATTGGTCCAGATGTACACGTTTGACATGTCCATATCAACATCATTGAGTCCAAAAAGTTGCCAAGCAATGAATTACTAAGATGAGAAAAATCAAAGTTATAACTACCTAAGGCCAAAATATGGGGCGTTACATACACCCATCCTTTAAGAAACTTCGTCCTGGAGTTATGATCATTCACAATATGAGGAGAATCTATGACACAACTTTTATGTGTCTTCCTGATAGAAAACTTTGTGTTATATTGGTCCCATTTGACCTTGACTTGATTAAAACACGCTGATGATATTAATATATTGATTGCAACTACCACTATTTAGCAGACACCTTACTATGTACCCACTCTATGTTATTACATTTGTAACTTAATCAACACAAAGAGACACTTCTCTTATATATTTATTCATCCTATGTTCCATATAGGAACCCCATATTTAAAGTATAGTCTACTAGTTTGACCACCAATTATAACTTTATCTCTTTATTGGTTCTCTAATTAAGTGAATATTATATTGAGTTCTATATCAATTTCATTAAGTGATACATTCAATTCCACTCGAGATATCTTGATAATTATAAACAATCATTATTGACTTTTCTTATCACTCTAGATTGACAATACATATGCCATCATTCATGATATGGGCACACACAATTTTTCCATGCTTAGGAACATTCACTAAGAAATTGCTAATCGATTTTCATGTGATGTCATCACTTCATGGTTTGTTTGGTCATTGTCCTCAGTTTCACTCTGTTCTTAAGCAGGGATAATTTTAAAGATGGAAATTTATATTAAAATGTAGAAACCTCTGCTAATCTTACTAGTCCTTACTATGCAAAATGTAAAATGTTTCACGATAGTTTTGTAAAAATATTCAAATTTTTAAGGATTTTAAATAGTTTCTATAAAATTTTGGCGATTTTTAAGGTAAAATAATATTATTCTAAGGAATTTGGGTGAATCATTTTTAGAAAAAAATGGAAATTGACATATCTTTTTTTTGGAAAAACCATGGGAAATTAGTTCATTGGCAAAATTTAGTCCCTAAAATCATCTATGTTCTTAAGTTATATAAATTATATCTCAGCCAAGTTAATTGTCAAGTATAAGATTCTCTTCGTCCTATTTGAGGAAAATCATGTTTTCTATCAACAATTCATTATTACAAATGTGCCTATACATAATGAGCACCATGTTGACACATGGGTTAGTGAACATTTTATATCAAGAATAAATTTACTACAAGGGTTCATTCAAAAGTCTTTACTCACTTGTCCTTAAGGTCTTATCTTCTCACCATTGTACTATGTATGTCTCAAAATTATATTCTCTATACCTACATAATACTTACCAACTTTAGCATCTAGCTCTTTTCTTGTCCATTTATAACACTTTCAAGTTCTTTCCCCTACCATGAAAGAAGTTTTAACAATGGGAAGCACATTTTCATCATTCCTCATTTTGATTTTTTTTATAAATAGAGTTTCTTCATAGGAAAATAATCCTTCTTAGTGAGAAAGTAGTTCCTAGACTTATTAATCCATTTCAATATATGAGCTTCCATTAATATATCTCACCCCTCTTACAAGGGACTAATGCATAATAATCCATGCCACTCTACTGGAATCTCTATCACCAAATGAATTTATGGGTGAAAGTGTTGTCCTTTCCCCAAGGGATACCCCTTTTTGGGTGTTCTCTTCATTCTTTGTTCTTAATAAACTAGCATAAGTTAAGGTACTTACCACTCATCTTACTAATGTTACAGATCCTTTACAAGATATATATGAACTCCACTACTTTGGTACAATTAAGTCAACTCAACAATTAAACATGAGTTGATTGAACATCATATTAGCTGATAGAAATTGGTCGATATAACCCATCACACATTATGATATAAATAAACATATTGCCATGATATTTGAATTATCATTCTAAACTCAATTTCTAGGTTCATAACATAGGCTAATTTATTGTATCCCTTAAGCTCCTTAAGTCAAGTATCTGGTATCACAATTTCTTTCTCATATATCTACCTCTACAATATTATTATATATTTATCCTCTATACTTACCCCATACATACATACTACCTTCTATTCCATCTTCTTAATTATTTGTGATTACTTATATACTTATATTTGTTTTACTCTCGTGTTTTTCACTATACCATTACTCCATAACATCTTCTCAATAGTTCATTAACACTCTTCATATTGTATTGGCTTATTTTTTGCTTTTTTTACACATTCCAAATGCCATTACATGTAGTGACACTTCTTGTTTAAGTACATCTTCAGTTCTTAACTTAATATATACCTTACATTATTTGTAAACTCATTATCTCCTTTATAATTGTATCTCTATTGTGCTTACTCAAACTACTTTATGTTACTTCTCTATAATATGTTTTCCACCTCTTCGCAATCTATTTACTATTTAATCTCAAATATAACCATCATCATCATCATCATCATCTTTATACTTTCACACCTTGTATTATCTCATTTGACAATACCATGATATCATATCTTTGCATATTTTTCTTTTAATTTTCATCATATTTTTCCTCACTTTTTCTTCTTTTTTCTTACACTTTTATATCGTATTGATATTGTTACTTTATTCTTTACCTTCAAGATCTACAAATATTGTTACACATTCTAATGCTATAATTTTTTTTTCTAGGTATTACTACCATATTTACTTCTTATTTAACACACTTTATTTCACATTTCCCATTATTATATGTCTTTATTATTTTGCTATCTTTTCATGACTATGTCTTTTATGTTGTATCTTATATTAATCACTTCATCATTCATTATTTTTTTTATTGTCTATGTGTTTTTTTTTATTTTCATTTTGAAGATGGTAACTATGGTAAACTAGATTCCACCGAGTTTTAGGTTTTGTTACACATGGCTCAACGTCATTACAACAATATACTCATTCAAATCTCAACATTTCACCTATGAAAATTGAATGTGGATAGAGGGATAACATGCCTACGCACAATCGTCGAGCTAGACAATTATACCTTATTTATTTATCTTTTTTTTTTGTAAATAAAAAAGAAAGTATATTACCTTATTCCATCAAAAGAAACACTTGTTCAAAGATTTCATCAAGACTCACCACTTGTTTTGCCACAGGTGTAGAAACCAGAATAGGTGGCATTGTGCATAGAAAATAACACATGTCTGAGAACTGTAAAGGTTTGCCACTTGTTCTACCATATGCATGGAAACAAGAACATGCGATCTGCACTAGAGTTTCATGGAAACAAAAAAACAAAACATCTAAGACTAGGAAATTAACAATAGAGAATCTAAACATGAGGCGAAACTGAGCTTTCATCCAAGCTAACTTTGAAGGCATAAGGATGGCAACAAGTTGGGTAGCGACTCTTTGTGGGCTCACCTAATAAGGAATCGAACAAGAAATCCATGCACTTGTGAAGGAGGCTTTGGCTATGCATCTACTCAGTTAGGTCCCTCCTCATCTCGAAAATCAGGGCCAGGTGTTCCTCCGTGAGCTTGAACGACTTGGGAGAGGCATTATTGTCCAGGACCTATTGCATTGGCTCTTTGGGAGAGTTGTATCCTTCTCTCTCATGCCATAAATCAACCCAATTGATTTATGGGTCTGTCGCGTTGGGGTCGGTGGAGATTTTGCAGCAATCCGACAATAGAGGAGGAAGCTCCTCTTCTACCAGACAATCGGTCATGAACAACTCCTCGGTGCCTGCTTGTGTAATCCGTTCACTACCAACATCCTGCAAGTGATGAGGAATATCCACCCAGTGAGGAGGAATCTCCTCCTCCACTATGCAACCTCCGAAATTGGTCTCTGGGATAGGAAAATGAGGCTCTTCCTGGGCTTCCATGTCCTAGTTTTGATTAGAATGGGGACAATGGGCTAGGTTTCTTCTTGGAAAGGGATGGAGAGCTACAGTTCCAATGCGTCAGTACTTGCCTACTTGGATATAGTAGGTCGACCCGCGCTTTGGGCTTGCCTCTCTCATGGGGCATGATGAAACCAAGCTTGTGAAGAGAAGAGTGCACATTGGAGAGGCTAGAACTACTTGGGAGGGATAGAATGAAAAGAACAGAGGCCTGGGAGAGACAAAGCTTGATATCCAAGGGAGAATGAGGGATTGAGGATGGAAAATAGAGATAAGAGCAACAACGAGGAAATCCCTACGTGATGATGAGTGAGGTGATGGAAATGGAGGCCATGAATGCTGAAGTGTTGTGGGTGGGGGGCATCGTACCGGTTCCCATATAATAGAATTGAAATTCCATTAGAGTTGATGGACCGTCCCGATGCTCTATGCTCTGCTCTGCGTAAATGCAAGGCATGTCAATTGAATTGGGGAGGGTGTTGGCAGTGAGGGGATTTAACTGCCTTTGTTGCTAGTGCACCATATGGCATGTAGCCACTAGGTGGCACCCCATCCAAGGGAAGATAATCTTGATGAGCTAGCTCTTTGGATTGCTTTAGCAATTGTGAGTCCGGGTGATTTTGGGGGTTTAGAATAAGGATTTCATCTTGGGCAGTGACTCCCTCATTAGATAATTTTTTGGCTACTTTGTTGGCTTCATGTCTTATGTGTGAAGTAATGAGTGTGAGGGTAGGACTAAGGAAATCTTGTAGAAGAGAGAGAGGGGCCAAGTGGAACCAACTGGGTTTTATTTTCTCTAGATCCATGCCATTAATGATTTTGGTGACTAGTGTGATAATTACTTTTGAATCTCCTTCAATGATTAGGGGTTGCAGATTGAGCTCTGAGGCTAGTAGAATTCCCTTGATAAGATCCCACTGTTCTGTAGAGTTATTGGTGTCATGTCCCAGAGAACCCGCTCTGAGTTGTCATATCTTCCCTGTGCTGTCTCTTATAACCGCCCCAAAACCTGTTGGTCCAGGATTGCCCTTCGAGGCTCCGTCAAAGTTCAGCTTCCAGAATCCTGAGGGAGGACAACTCCAGCTAGAGGGGCTATGAGCAATAGGGGTTGGGGGAGTAGAAATAGAGAGAGAAGCCTTGGATGTCATAATCTTCTAGGAAGAGAAGATGATGTATTCAGATGTTTCTCTAAGAACATCTTCTGGAGTCCACGATTGAATTTGAATGGTTTCCCAAATTATTTCCACAATTCGGGTCCAGATTGTGGAGGGAGTGGAGATCTGGGAGTAGAATATGCATCGGTTTATTTCTTTCTAAAGCTGCCAAACTATGAAACTTGGTAGGATTTTCCATATTCTATTGAGGAGTGGGATGTTATCTCGCAAGTCCCAATATCGAATAGTACTAATGACACTTATTCTATCTCTTTTGGTTTGCCTCATGATGGTCACAGCTTGATCCCAGATCATATTGTTGTTGGGACATTGATTGAAGATGTGTTCCATTATTTGTTCTTGTTGCTGGAATAAGTGACAAATTGAGGGTCCAATAAATACCTGGTTTTTGAGGTTGTCCCAGGTTAGGATCTGGTTCTAGACCAAAAGCCACATGAAGGTGGAAACCTTTAGCCAGAGTTTGGTTTTCCAGATTACGTGCCAAATGCGATCTTTCATTTGCTGATGAAAACTCTCCTCAAGTTGATAGGATTCCTTAATTGTAAATGTACCAGTTGGGGAGTACCCCCAGTGAAGAATGTCCTTTTATTCACTAATTCATCTTCTCGTTTCCCACTATTTCTTGCCAAGGTTGCATTTAGAAGTTTTCTGGTAGGTTGAGATCCTGTGCGAGAATTTTCCAACTACGCCAGGGGGGATGACATGTGTTGTTAAGCCAGAGGTCTGCAACTTTGAGGTGCCTCAAATCTGGTAGTTGGTTTTGGTAGAGGCAGAGGTTCTCCAATGTTTACAAGGGAGGTTGTTGTTGCCAAGCATCTGTCCAAAAATGGGCAGAATGACCATTTCAAACTTCCCAAAAAACATGCTTTTGAATGAGTGGGCGATTTCGCCAGGCTGCATTCCATATGTTGGAGCCTTGGATCTGTTCTTCGAGCCTTATGAGTTGTTCTTGTTGTAGCTGGGGGGTATATGTTTTCCTCCATAGTTGCGCCCAGAGTTCTTATGGGTACTTTAACCAAAACCACCATATTTTTTCTCCCATAACATTGTTAAGCTTTCCTGAGTGACGAAGGCCCAATCCTCCGAGAGATGTAGGTTTGCATATTTTATCCCAGCTTACTAGGGCCCATTTTTTCCCCTGTTTATGACTGTTGGTCACTGTAATTGCTTATTAACTAAACAATCAAGTGTTACATAAATTGTCAACCCATGGAAGTCTGTTTATTTCAAAGGCAATCACACACTATATATGCTCAATCTCAAAAGCAATCTAGAGTTGTAGTAAAAGCACACTAATCACATCTTGCCTTGAACAGACTGAAGTTCTACTTTGAATTATAGAAAAGCAATCTACCTATTGCAGAGTTTGAGATTTAAGGAAAATAATTATCAGAAGAATCCTGGATTACATTAAGAAACAACAACCTAGGAAAAGATATCTTTCAGTATACTGCAAGGAAGACTAACTATTATGTAACAGAGAACAGGACCCTAGTCCCTAAAGTAGGAATCTTCAGCACCTGTCTTTGACTATCACACTTTCATGAACTCATTACTAATCAAAATGATTGACAAGTACTGAAGGCTAACTATTATGTAACAGAGAACAGGACCCTATTCCCCAAGTAGGAATATTCAACACTTGTCTCTGACTATCACACTTTCATGAACTCATTACCAATCAAAATGATTAACAGTTACCCAAGAATGAATTGTATGAAAACAATGTAACAATCAGTAAAGCAGAGTTTCAGCAAAATAGAGTTCAGTAAAGTAGAGTTTCAGCAAAACAAAGTTTAAATAAGGCGTGAACAAAAATAACACTAACACACTACAAAACTAATGGGTGAATCTTGTGAAGAAGGTGGGCCCTCTCCTTCTCACAAGATTCCCAAGAAATGAAAGGAACTAAGAAGAAATGCTCAGAATAATCTTTTATTCATCTGTCAATTGTATCATGTTACAATATCCAAAGTGAACACGCCCTTCTCTATAATTCCTTTCTAGCCAAAAAAATCCGTGCTATCTAATGATGATTTCCCCTTATTTAAAGAGGAGAATCCTCTTAATACAATTGATCATAAAATTACATGTGTACATACGAATCCTATTCTTAGTCAGATCTAATCTTCTATGCTAGAATAGGATATTCTGATCTCTCGTAGAAAAATGTTGTTACAATAGTTGGAATGGTGCTGGGTTGAGGTGTAGCTGTTGCGGCCGGTGTAACAACTTATTTATTTATCTTCTTGTTACTGTTGTTGTATACTGTTTCAGCATCGCAAATCACAAACTGTTTCAACAATGGGATTTGCATTCTGTTTGACTGTTTCAACAACGTGGTCTCAAGCAGTAGCAATGGTTGGTGCTGGCTTAAGGTACGACTGTTGCGGCCAGTGTAACAATTCCTTCTTGTTATTGCTGTGTGAATTGTTGTTCGAGCATCGCAAATCACAGACTGTTTCAGCAACGGGATTTGCATGCTGTTGACTGTTTCAACAATGAGTCTTCAAGCAGCAACAATAATCTGCAGTTCAAACTGTTTCAACAACTATATGTTTTTTATCGATGGCTAAGTATTAGAGTAATGTAAAATTACATGTAAAACAAATTAAACATATAACAAAGAGAAGAAACATTATATACCTTTGGAAAGATAGGTTAAGGTGATAATGTAGGCTTAAATGTGAGTGAGAAAAGGATGTAATGATAGAAAAAAGTATGAACAAAAAGGTACATTATAGGGTCCTAACAATGACCGTGCCAGAGGAAATTCTACTGAAGGTTTCTTATGCTCTTGATGACCGTTTGTGGTGGTATGAGAACTGAAAACATATAGATCGGAATATCTTGAAGCACCACTTTTAGGAGGACGAGTATGGTAGGGAGGTTTAGGGAACTGAGGCGATTGGAGATTGAAAGGAGAAGGGAGTTCCGGGAAATATTCTGAGCAATTGAGTCTGTTAGGGGTAATCCTAGATAATTGGATGAAAGAGAGTTGTGTGGGATACCTAGAAGGCGAGAGATGTGCTTCTGAATAGCTAGGGGAGTGTTGAAAAATAAAAGCTGAGACTTATCCAGATTGAAGGTGGTACCAGAGGCCTCACTGAAGTCTGAGAAGATGGTTTGGAGCTGTATGACTTCCTTGGTTATGGGGGTGTTCAGAAGCATAGTACCATCAACAAATTGGCTATGTGAGGCTGCTGGCTGTAGACCATGGATTGGGAACCCTTGTAGTGTACCATTGGAGACCGAGGCTGATAGGTAGCATCCTAATCCTTTGGCCATAATGACAAATATGAAAGGGGAGAGTGGGTCTCTTTAGCAGATTCTGCGAGAAGGAGAAAAGGACTCAATGGGACACCATTTACTAGTATGGAGAAGAAAATAAAAGAGGTGAGTTTCATGATCCAGGCTATCCAATCTTCACTAAATCCAAAGGATGTAAGAAGAGAATGCATGTATTTTCAACCGAGTTTATCAAAATCCTTAGAAATATCCAATTTTGTAAGAATACCTGGCATGCGCCTGGACTTGAGTGAGTGAATCACTTCATGAACCAAGATGACACTATCCATGATGTCCCTCCCTTCTACATAACCTGACTGTTCCTTTGAAATAATGTAAGGAAGGATGGGTTTTATCCCGAGGGTGATTACCTTTGTGATTATTTTGTAAATAACATTGCAGAGCACTATCAGCCATAATTGCTTTGGGTTGGTGATGTGCTCCTCTTTTGGGATCATGGTGAGGAAAGTGGCATTGAGGGTTGAGAGAACCTGTCGATAATTTCTGGATTCCTTCACAAGTTGCCAGATTTCTTCAATGATCATCGACCAACAATGGTGGAAAAAATCGGTGGTGAAACCATCTGGCCTCGAGGATTTCCCATGGGTCATTTCCTTGATAGCCTGATCAACTTCCTCTATTATATCAGTCTCATTAAGGAATTGTTCTATTCTGCAGTGATAAGGGATAGAATATGTTGCATTACCTTGCGAATGGTAGGCATTTTGTCGATTGGGTGTTCTGAGAGTAGCTCCTTATAATATGTAACTAACTTCTCTTCAATGTCAGCATGGTCTAGAAGTGTGTTTCCCTATGAGTCCTCTAGTTTTGTAATGTGGTTGATGTAGCGTTTGTGTATCATGGAGTGGTGGAAAATTTTGGTATTTTTTTCCTCTTCTTTTAACCACTACACTCGTGACTTTTTCTTCCAAAGGATTTACTCCTTCTTGTGACAATATTCAAGTTGTTTCTTTAGGTTTTCTTCCTCCTGTAGCAAGGCGTTCGAGTAGCCATAGACAATAGACTCTTGTTGAATGTCCTCGAGTTTTTGTTCAAGGGTTCTCTGTGCTAGGAAGATGTCACCAAAAACATTCTTGTTCCAGTCCTGAAGTTGTTGTTTGAATTTTTTTAGGCGTTGCTGGAATTTGTACATCCTGGTGCCATGCTCAATTTCTTCTTGAACCCACCAAGTTCAGGAAATCTCCTGGAAGTCTGGGTGCGCTAGCCAAAATTTCTCAAAGCGAAATGGTTTGTATTTTGGAGTAGCTATTGTGTCTATCCACGAATGCACTGGCCAATGATCATAGCTTGTTCTTGGAAGGATGTTGGCTTCAATGAGTGGACCTTCAAGCATTAGATTTTACGAGATTAGAAAGCAGTCTAATCTGCTAGAAATGTGTTGATCTTTAGGGTTTCTTCCTCCTGTAGCAAGGCGTTCGAGTAGCCATAGACAATAGACTCTTGTTGAATGTCCTCGAGTTTTTGTTCAAGGGTTCTTTGTGCTAGGAAGATGTCGCCAAAAACATTCTTGTTCCAGTCCTGAAGTTGTTGTTTGAATTTTTTTAGGCACTGCTGGAATTTGTACATCCTGGTGCCATGCTCAATTTCTTCTTGAACCCACCAGGTTTGGGAAATCTCTTGGAAGTCTGGGTGCGCTAGCCAAAATTTCTCAAAGAGAAATGGTTTGTATTTTGGAGTAGCTATTGTGTCTATCCACGAATGCACTGGCCAATGATCATAGCTTGTTCTTGGAAGGATGTTGGCTTCAATGAGTGGACCTTCAAGCATTAGATTTTACGAGATTAGAAAGTAGTCTAATCTGCTGGAAATGTGTTGATCCCCTGCTCGCTTGTTGGTCCAAGTGAAGGAACCATTTATGGTTTCAATATTTATTAGATCGAGCCTATCGATGAGGTGGATGAATTTGGTGTTGTCTTGGTCTAAACGTTTCATGCCTCCATTTTTTTTTCTCTAAGGTGAGGATCATGTTGAAATCCCCCCCCTAATATCCATCATTCTTGTCCTCTTAAAGCATTGATGTAGTCTAAGCTATCCAGGAAGTGATTTTTCTCTTGAGCAAGCTAAGGTCCATAAGCACTGGTGATGACTCCTAATTTGCTTGAACCTATGGCTCGGCAATGCGCTGAGAGTGTATCTGTTGTTGCGTAAGATGACTCTAGAATGGTTGTAGTAGGGTTCTAGAGGATAGCTAAACCTTTTTCTACCCCTTTTGATTTTGTGTAGGTGAATTTACAGTGCCTCCAACTTCTTCTGTGTATTTTTTCTGCCATGTCACCAACACATTTGGTCTCCTGGAGTAGGAGGATGTATGGATTTTCTTCCTTGATATAGTTTCAAAGAATCCTTTGTTTGGATCTTCCATTAAGGCCTATGATATTCCATGTTATGATCTTCATCATATTTAATTGCGTGGGGAGGAGAAAGAACCTTCAGTGAGGCGCTACACTTGTCCCGAGTTAATCATAAAGTTGTCTAACTCTTTGATTAGTTGCTGGGTCATTTTGCATCCCCATCACTTACCCTCCTTCTGGTTTCGCTTAGGGTTTGGATTCGGCTCCAGGTGTATTCCTAAGTGGGATGTGGCTCCTGCTATGGAATCAATGAAAACTTTGTGAACCTTTCTAAGTTTCTCCAGTGGAATGGATTGCAGTTCCTTTCTATCGAAGGCTTCCTCTAGTTTAAGGTCAATGTCCTCGAGTTCTCTTTCATCGATATGCATTGTGGTATCTCTGTCGTCTTCTTCTGGATCTTTGTTTGGGAATCATTGAGTAGGGGGATCCTGGTAGATAATTTGCTCTAAGACTGGATCCAGAGTTTGCTTTGCTCTGCATTTTCTTTTGCTTATATTTGAAGTAATGTGGGGATTTTCAACTTCCTCTGCTTCTGAAATATTGTTGAGTGCTTTGAAGGAGTTGTTGGTGGGGATTTTCTTGCTTCCCGTCTGTGTAGATTTTTTTAGAGGCTATCTTATGTGGCCCTATACTTGAGTAAATCCATATTTTTGTTTCTCCTCTGCTGCTGATCAGACTGGTGTGTTGAGGGGGCAATCTATGAAGAGGTGCCCATGTTCATGACATTTCCGACATCTAAAGGGAATGTGTTCATAATATATTGTCTGATTCCATTCTTCTTCTTGATATTATATGGTTATTGATCCTGGTAGGGCCTTGGAGATGTTCATGTAAACTCACATCCTTGCATGGGAAGTGTATTTCCTCTGTTTTGTGGTTTCTAAGGATTTGACATACCTTCCTAGAATGTTTCCAATACCTATGAGAATTTCTTCAAGCCATAATTCCTACGGGAGAGAGTAAAGGTGTATCTAGACTGGGGCACAAACAAAGTCTTCCTTTTCTAGGCATAAGTGATCTGTCCAAAATCTTAGATACAGTCCAACTGAGTTGTAGAAGTAAGGACCATTTTCAAAAACTTTGTCTTTGTCATCTAGTTTATAGAAGATGATTATGACAAATCCTTTAGAGCTTAGTTGCAGCTCATAATCCCCTTTCAGGTTCCACCAGTGTTTAATCCATTTCGTGAGGTCTCTTTTTGATGGCCAGATCCCTAGAATTTTTTTGATCAAGGCATGTTCCCTCATGAACTGGGTATGCTCTCCTACCCTGGAAGATTTGATCACGTATTTCGGCATTGTGGGTGCTTGAGGAATGCATTTTCCTGGTACCTAGTTCTGAGATACCTTTGGATGTGACGATTCAGCTTCCATTTGCATGATTTTCCCGGAGTTTTGTTCTTCTTGTAGTAGGTTGTCTCTGAGGTGCAACGACGGATCAAAGGTTGGATGCCTTGCTCTGTTTTCGCATGTTTCATTGGTTGCGACGTTTCGGTAAGAGGGGGTTTTCACCCCCCCTTCTGTGCTCATTCTACGGGTGCAGGTTCAACGATATCTACGACAACAGAAGGGTGCACATCTGGTCTAAATGAGGTCTGAAACCACAGAGTAGGGACATGCAGACGGACAAAACCCTAGCCGCGGACCATTTCCTAGATCTCGCAAATAATTTTCCCTTATTTATTTGTCTTACATATGCTTACATTTTTTTATTTAATTTTTATTTATTTATAATTATTATTACCTACTACACTTTAAACATTATTACAACTCTCATTAGCCTTCCTTTTTTTATGTTCATCCTTTTTTTTTTCTTTTTTTCTTTTATACTACTATTTATTATTTCACCATATTGTATCATCTTAACATATTTATTCCTACCATCTTAACATGTTCATGCATATGCTTTACCGTGCTTCAATTATAATGCCCTTGTCATATAGTGCTTGAGAACTTGTTGAAGTGTTCAGTGGCTAAGTGGTTTTCATTTAATGATATATAGGTTACTGGTCAGTCATTAGCAGATATAATAGAAAAGTTAGATTGTTCATTCACATGATTTTATGGACCTAATTCAAATGTTGGTTCAATATCAACTTAGTCAAATTATTATTCAAGGTAAACTACTCATGAGGTTCTAATTTGATAATGGGGCTCTCTCCCTTATTATTACTATACTAAGTGAATCTTTTATAGACATAATTTCTCCTTAAATTTTTGAGATATTATAAGATTTATTTTTCTTATTTTAAGGAGATAGTGGATCATTATGAAATGGAGATTAAGGTTTATGAAATTGAAAGTGATTTATTTTAATTTCAATTAAGATTTATGAAATTAAAATATATATATATATTTTTAATTTTAATTAAAATTTATAAAATTGAAAACAATTTATTTTTATTAAAAATAAATGAAAGAAAAAATAATAATAATAATAACTTTAAAAAGCGAGTACATTTCACTCCCTATCATATCTTCCCTGAACATTTGATTGAGATTTCTTAATTTTTCTTTTTATGTGGTAGTGGCTCCTTCCAATCTAGCTTGAATAGAACATGTTCTCTTCGCTGGCATCTATCTTCTTGTGTTGTCTTTAGCCATATGATTTCAAAGTTTACACTCATTTTCAGTTTGGATCTTCTTTGCATGAATGAAAGAGAGTATTTGGAATGTAAAAAAATGTTTGCTTGTTTAACTACAAGTGTAGGAGAGAGAGTATTATAATCTGAATTGAATTTTTATATACTCATGTTCAACAATTTCCTTTGAAGCACCTTCCCACTGGGTATTTTACTCATTATAAAAGACTACTTAATTATGTCATAGTAATAAGGAGGCCTGCTTTTTGGAAGAGAAAAGACATCTACATTGAATTGAATTCAAACATTATTGTAGTCAACGAGTTCCTTGTTGGCGTATTTGAGGTGCATTCAATGTCCACAAGATACTGATACTAATTGCAAATGTGAATTTCTTTGCATTCAACTTGCTTACTGAAAATAAATTTATGTAACAAATACTTGTATTGTACAATATTATACTTAAAATAGGTAACCCTAGGGACTGCAGGTATTTAAATAATAAAGTCTTAGGTATCTTGTTTTGAGTACACTCAGACATGGAGTGTTTAGTGTCCTATCACTCCAGAAATATTGGATCTCTCTTAAGAAAACACCCCACTTAAAATGAAAATAAAATTTGATTTGTTTTGAGTGTATGTTTTTCTTTTTCTGTAAGGTGGATAATTGCCATAACATAATATAAGAATTATATAAATAAATATATAACATTTTTATAATAAATTTTATTTTTATTTTTATAAATAATAAAATAAATTAAACAAAAATCAAAATAAGTTGTTCGTAGAAGACAATACTTCCTCAAAAAATAATATCTGGGGCCTTTTGCAAGGGGCCCATGTACCTCCTCCAGAGTACCTCGGCTACGATTTTTTTTTAAGAACACTTCAGGTTCCATTCCTTCTGTATAGATTTAATTTTTAATTTTTTTAATTAATAATAATAATAATCAAATTATTATATTTTATTGCTTTTCTAATTATATATATATATATATTGTTTTTCATTATATTATATATAATCTTTTTCTCTTTATATATATAAAATCTGTCAGAACCCTTGTGTTTTATTTTATTAAGAAATTATTAAAATTTCTATTTAAATCTCCTTTTTCAAATCTCCTTTATTTTTGGGGAAATTTTCAAAATTTGTAACTCTGTATCCCTTCTATGTGGCTTTTGTAGGTGAATAGGTTTGCTTTAATTAGATGAAGATGAACATGTGGCTTTAAATGGTGTACAGTTGGTACAAATGCACAATGTTCTAGTAGGGTTATGATACAATGGCTATGAACATAGCAGCCTTTATGAGGATATGAGTTTACAAGTTTCTTTCATTTTCATAAGTTGGCTATTGTAAAATTAAAAGCCAACCATTTAATGACCATTTAATGGCAGGTTATGTTTTTTTCTATAGGATATATATATGTTTAAATTTACTAAGGATACTTAGCTCTCACTATATCATTGTAAGCAATCATTCTTCATGCAATAATTATGAGAGAGCTTATCCTTGTTCATTTATTTTATAGTGTTTGTTGTTGTTGATACACCTTGATTTATTTTATAGTGTTTGTTGTGGTTGATACATCGTAATTTATTTTCAAGAATTTGTTGGCAAATAGTTAACAGACAATGAATGACAAATATTTTACAGACAACGAATGCTTGTCATTGATAGCAAGTACAACAATGAAGATGGCATGATGATAGAATGATCGAAGGCCCGTAAGGTTTGATAAGCATTTCTGGTCGTCGGATCCCATTCAAAATTTCCAGTAGAACGAGGGTCGTCAGATCTGAATGAAGACAAGAAGAGCGTGCTGAAGAGGAAGACAGATCTCAGGCATTAGATCCAAGCGCAGGATCCGACCATCGTTGGATCAAGACGAACCTGCACGTTCTTTAAAGTACAAGGAGAAGCGGGAGCAATCGCGATATGAAAAATCGCGATTTAATCTGAGCTGTCAGATTAAAATTGAATCTGGACCGTTGATTCAAGTTCATGTCAAAGTTTCGGGGATCGAATGTTCGCGATGTCAAAGATTATATCATCCACATGAATCCCGATTTCACGATATGCAAAATCGTGACTTAATTGCAGTCGTTGAACCAAGATCAGATCTGAACCGTTGATCCAACTCCATATCGGAGTTTCGTGAATCGCGACATGGAGAGGGAAAAGGAACAATGCAACAAGAATTCCGAAATTGCGATATGCGAAATCGCGATTTAATCGCAGCCATTGAATCAAGACTGAATTTGAACCGTCAGATCAAGAAGTGATCTGGACCATTGATCTGACTTCTTTACGGAGTATCGAGGATCGAGATTTGGAAGTGACAAGAACATTGAACATCAGAAATGTCGAAATAGCGATATGCGAAATCGCGGAATGATCTGAACCGTCAGATCAGGTGTTGATCGGAGGGTTACTATTCTCTCTCACAGTTAACTCCTCAGTTTCGAATCTATTAGTGAAACAGACTCATGATTGCCGATTAGTTGGCGTTTCAGTTGCTCAGACAGTTGTTGTCCTTTTGCCTAAGGAGTTGGGAAGTTGAACTGTCGTGTAGGTGTGTATAAAAGAAGATGAGACAAACTGTGTGCGGTTGGTTGTTCTGTATGAGAAAAGAATGAAGCTGTAAGAAAGGGAATATCACAGGATGCGCAGTGTGAAATTGAGAAGATGTGCAGTGTGAGATAAAGCTCAGAAAAGTGTAATAGATGATAAATAAAACATGAAGCAGAGCAGAATAATTGAATAAGTTGAAGCAGAGCAGAATGATAGAGTAAGTTGAAGCAGAGCAGACCTGCTGAACAGATAGAGGAAGAAAAGAACTGCAGAACAGTCAGAAGAAGACCAGATTTACAAAACAAAGAAAGATTGGTAAGAATTGATTTATCTGTGTAGTTATTTGTTTATTTATTCATTCATATTCTAGGGAGGTTGGGAGGTGCTCGGGAGGACTGTTGTCCTTAGAGGTTCAAGTGGGAGCTTGAGCACAGGAAGTTGTAGCTTCCATCTGGTTGCAGCTAGAGAAACCAGGGTGGCAGGGTGGTGCAAGGGAGAACAAGTGTTCTCTGTTATACAGGTTGGAGCCTGTGTAACTGGAAGTTGGTGCTTCCATTCAGTTGGTGCTGGAACATATAGGGAGTTGGTGCTTCCTTCTAGTGGGTGCTAGAGAAACCAGAGAGTTGGTGCTCTCAACCAAGTTGCAGCTTGTAAAACAGAGATAGCAGCCTCACATTGAGTTGGTGCTCAATTAAAGATGATGTACAGAACTTAAAAGACTACCTATCATTTCGAAGAAGAAGAGGTTTTCTCCCTTTATGGGTTTCCTCGTGAAAATTAGTCTCTATGTATACCTTGTGTGTGATTGATGCTTTTTACTTTTATTGTCCATATGCTATATAATGTTGATGATCACTTGAAGAAAGATTAAGAATATTTTAATAGACTTAATATTGTTTAAGCTCAAATACAACTGATTCACCCCCCCCTCTCAGTTGTATTAGTAATTTCAACAATTGGTATCAGAGCGGGTTCCTTTTATTTAAAGGTAGATCTGTAAGCTTAAACATGACAAGTCATGAAGGGACTTCAGCCTCTAAGCCCCCTCTGTT
>ML783612.1:89409-99843 GCA_009831015.1 Picea engelmannii | reverse complement strand
GGTTCTCTTACTCCACAAAGCATCTTCCCGTGAGGGCTTTCACCATAAGGGGACCACTTTGGAGTTCATCCATATTTACTTCTTATCAACCATGAAAAAACAATAATGAGTCATATTTACATCAAACACTATTGGGTCCATCAATGACAACCAACCTTAATCAACAATTCCTTTCATTGATTCTACAATTGATTGCCTTGTGTCCAAAATTTCCACAAGTATAAAAATGTCCAAGAAAGAAATTTTGATACCTGGGCGTAAGTGATCTTCTTTGTGGTGTGGTCCATCTAGTTTCATGATCTATTATTCTGTAGTTTCCTTCATAATGATTTCTTTCATTCTTGATGGGAGAGGATCCTCTTGATGTCTCATTCCTTCTGAATTCTAGTCTTATATCTTGTTGTTCAACTTGTTCTGGAGTGTTGGTTTCATCATTTTCAACTTCCTTCTCTTGTTTTGTTGTCTTCAAACTGTCATTGTATCGTAGTCCTGTCTTGTCGTTTGGATATCTTTGACTGCTAAGGATCTCATCTAATTTTTCAGTGCTTTTTTCGAACTTCTTCAACTTTTGTTTTGTCAATAGTAGCTCCCCTTTTGTGTGATCCAATTCTTCTTTCAATTTCTCATAATCTTCTAATTGTTCCTTCAAGCTATTAATGGTCTTTTCAAGCTTGTAATTCTCTTCTTCACAACTACTCAATTTTCCTTTTAGTATTATGTTTGTGGTTCTAAGCTTGCTATTTTCAGTTTCAACATGCTTCAATTTTTCAATATTCTCATCTTCTTGTTCACTCTTTGCATTGTCTTTGTATCCCCAAAAACAATCAAGGATGGTTTCTTCATCTGAATCTTCTGCACAAATGATTTCTTCTTCTTTAGAATTCTTATGATCATCATCCTGGGTTTCTTGGGTTATGAAGAGGACTTCTCCTCCATCATTATCTTCTTCATCGCTCTCATCTGAGGAGATGTCATCATCCTTGGAGTAGAAACTCTTTTTATTTTTGAGACTTCTCTTTTTATAGTAGCAGTTTTCAACAATATGTCCTATTCTACCACAGTTAAAGCATTTGAGAGGAGACTTACCTTTGTATATTCCACTTCCCTTCTGGAAGCTTCTTACAAAATTTTCTATTTCTTCATCAAGGTCGATATCCTTGTCTTTTGTCTTATTTATGGCTTTAAAATATGCTTCATTGTTTGGTTGGTCACTTTTTGTACCTGTTCTCATTTCATATGCCATAAGAGTCCCATGTAATTCATCCATTTTCATTTTGGTCAAGTCCCTAGTTTCTTCAATGGCGGAGACCTTAGCATCATACTTTAAGAGAAGTGATCTCAACACTTTTTATACAATCAAGGATTAATTGATCTCTTCACCTAATCCTCTGATAGCATTAACAACTTCATCAACTCTAAGAAAATAGGTTGCAATATCTTCCTTTTCATTCATCTTCAAATTTTCAAATTATGCTCTATGTCGTTGAAGCTTGACCTTCTTAACTTTTGGATCACCTTCGTAGATACTCTTGAGTTTGTCCCATACCTCTTTAGCAGTGTTGCAGCCCATCACTTTGCTAGCAATGGTTGGTGCCAATGATGCTAGAATAACATGTCTAGCTTTTGAATTACAACTCATAAGCTTCTTCTCATTTGGATCGGTTGGAGCATTATTTGGGATTACATAGCCATTTACAACTGAGTACCAAATGTCTACTCCCAAAGCCATTAGGTAAGTTTTCACTCTATCACTCCAGTATCCATAATTTGTTCCATCAAATTTTTGAATCCCATTTGAAATGTGCTCATGGTCATCCATCTCTACTCAGGATTTTCCTTCCAGTGGTTAAATTGTTCTAAAGGCAACCTTCTCTGATACCAATTGTTGATACTGAGAGGGGGGTGAATCAGTATCAAGTACAATTTAAAAACCTTTTTCAACTTATACTTAAACCATTCAATTATTCCTACTGAGCAATGAACAATAGTATAAGAGTTAGACCAATACACCACAATACACTATCCACAATATATGAGAAATAATCAATAGTTTTTGTTCAAGGGAAGTAATGACTTCCAAAGGTAGCTACAGCTTCCAAATGTAGAGGGAGGGATAAAACTCCAAGAGGAAGATACAATCCTACAATATCAAGAGAGGGTTGAACTCTCCATCCTTTCCCCTTCCTTCCAGCCAAGAATATATGAGAGATAATAAAACTTTACATTAAATCATCACCATCAGCCAATCATCACATAGAACTTGATAATGCTTCCTAAGACTTCTTCAATTTCTACAATTCTTCAATTCTTGGAGTACTCTGATCCTGTAGATAATATTACTCAATGTATTCTCTGAAACCCCTCCAATTTTCACTCCTTGAATCCTCCCCAAAAAGAGGTTATAGAAATAATGGTAGACTTTATTCAATTCTGGTCTATTCAGAAGACCCAACTTGTACAGCATGCCCCATACTCAATATTTAACATATGATTCTGAAACTCACACTCAAGAAACTAACGTCCGTACTATTTCCAATAGAAGTGGTCTCACTTCATTTGGATTATGTATGAAGACGTTATGACTATTTTACCTAGAACACCTGTTTATTGACTAGTTTCAGGACTGGTCACAAACCCTATCCTCCACAGAGTGTATCTCCATAATTATAGCGAATCAAGAGATAAAATTTTTACCAGAGGTACCTTGATATGTATTCTCAATACCATAGTTATTTAACCATCTGAATCATTCTAGAAAAATAGTTATAGAAAATATGGTAA
Organism: Picea engelmannii; assembly: GCA_009831015.1. NCBI lineage: Eukaryota > Viridiplantae > Streptophyta > Pinopsida > Pinales > Pinaceae > Picea > Picea engelmannii. The sequence goes on along the minus strand of ML783612.1, from coordinate 97,062 downwards.
GATGACCTGAAAATAACATACCTTAGAACACATCACCAAAAGACTTCATCCTCCCTTGAAATCCAACCTTATTTTACTTCTTATTTCCTCTGAAATTTGAATTGTATCAAAATGAATGTATAATGATGTTTATTTATACCATTTATGTCACTTCATTTTAATATTAGGGCCGACCTAACACTTTCTCATTTTGTAATTCTTTTCTTTAATTATCTTCAGGACCTACATGTACTTCCTTCTTCAATTCACTTTTTCATCTTCAAAAATTCATTTCTCTTCAACCATGAGGATCCACGTGACGTGCCACATACCACCGGAAACAACATGATGTATACTATCCATTCATGGGTGTTTTACATGCATGTGCATTGTCCTTCATGTCCAAATACCTTTATCAATCTTGCGGTCCAAAACCCATGACTAGGGTTGACATCAATGACAACAACCAATCTTCCAACAAATTCATCACCTACTACTTCTGCTATCTATACATCTAGTAGATCCGAGAAACCAAGATCAAGTTTTCCTTTTCCCACTCATCTAGATCTTCCATATTCTCACGATCATTTTCCTAAACTTCATTCACACCATCCTGAAGTAGTCAAAAGATCAGTAGATATGTCTTTTGAAGTTTTTGATAATATCCTTTTTAGTCCTTGAATTCCATCTCCTAGACTTTCAATGGTCAGTGATGGAGGTTTTGGTGCTGGAGGTGCCGAAGGTGCAAGGGCTAGTGGACAAGCTCAACCCCCTAGGATCTTTGCCAAGGTCGTTGCTAGATATGATCCCTTAGTTCTTCATGTTGTCCTGCATGATTTATCTGAAAATTACATGAAGAGCCACCCTAAATTCACAGGATAAGGGGATTTAACAGCAACAAAACATATATCCTTTTTCGATCAATTTGTTGATATTATTGGTATTGAGCACGGGGATGTTTACATGAGACTATTGGTACAAAATTTCGAAGGGTAGGTAAGAACTTGGTTCAGATGACTTCCAATAGGTTCTATACCATCATATAATGATTTGGAAGCTTCCTTCATAAGGCAATGGGTTGAGAAAAAGGACCATTTGTATTACTTAACCGAATTCGGGGTCTTGAGGAAGAAAACATCTGAATCAGTCCTATAATTTATCTAAAGATTTAATAATATTTATCACAAAATCCCAGTCGAAGTTAAACCTTCTCAACCAGCTGCAAAAGTCACTTTTGCAGGGGCTTTTGATTCTTATTTCTCTCTACTTTTGAGAGAAAGAAGATCCACTACTTTAGTGGGGATGCAAGATGATGCTATAGATATTGAATCAAATATGATGGCATCTAGGAAGTTGAAAACTAAATTTGATATGGGAACAAGAGAACCCAGGCATTTTAAAGAAAATGTAGGGTCCTCTAGATCTGGAAAATCTACAGAGGAAAAAACGGATGAGATGTCCAAAATTATTAAATATTTATCGAACAAAATTTCTAGGATGGAAATAGAAAATGCCAAACCTGACCCATATGTCAGAAATCAATTCAGGAGAAATATCAACCCTCAGATACAACAAAGACAAATAAAAAAAGAGGATCAAAAGATTCAATCTCCGTTTAATACTGAGAATTTCATACAGAGAGATGAGCTGCAACATTATGAGGAATTAGAGGAAGATTTAAACAACCTCAACGATGATGATATTGAGCCTCACCTGACCAAACAGGATTATGAGAAATACTTAGATCTGGAATCCATGTTTAACAATGATGAAAATATCAACAATCTGGGGGACTCTACATACAAAGTTCTCATTGACTCAATAATGGTCGAGCTTCAACATAAATATGATTTGAGGACAAGAGAAAAAAGTTCTACAAATATTCCACCAAAAAATATTTTATCACGAAACAAATAAAATGAGGCAACAACTACAAAACCATTAGCTGAAACACAAGCTACCTAAATAAAGCAATTTGAAACAAAAGCAGTACAAACTAAGAAGCCAGAAAATATAGAAGCTGAAGTTTAGACCAGGGAAATTGAAAAACCAATTGGGACTTTCAATTTAGAGAATGAACTTAATAAAATTAAAATTCCAATGCCTTTGGTTGAACTTGCGAGGAGCTCGATCTATAAAAAACAAATTGCTAAAGAAATAAATTTATCTGATGCTGAATGTCAAGATGATGTTATCAATTTGCAAGATGAAAAACCTACAATCATATTTGGACCACACATTGAGAACAATAAGGATTATGTTTCTCTGTTCTATATTAAATTGACTGTGCACAATCATTTACTTCACAATTGCATGTTTTTTTTTTTTTTTTGTTAATTTGTGCAGGACCTGCGATTAACCTGTGGCTTGAGAAACCACGACTCAGGGGCATCTAAGCCGTCAAAATCACCCGGGGATCGCACCCGGCCTGAGCCACACCAACCCTTAACATGGTTGGATTTTTTGTCCCCGCAGGTTTCGAACTAGTGACTTTAACATCACGGAGTGGCTTAACAACACACTCCGTCACCGACTGTCCTACACCTCGAGGAAACTTCACAATTGCATGTTATAATCAAGAGTCTCGCATAATTTAATGCCTAAGATTATCAGGGAAAATTGGGCCTTGAAATTACCAGACCTTATCAAGATTTATACTCGTTCGATTCTAGAAAGGTTAAGTGTCTGGGTATGATTAAATATTTAGTGGTAAATCTTTCTCAGGTTCCTATGAAAAGTATTCTTATGGATGTGGTTGTTGTTGACGTTTTTTCCAAGTATGGCATGCTTCTATCCAGATCTTGGGGCGCCAATCTAGGAGGATCGGTTCAACTAAACATGACCTATGCTACAATTCCAATTTTTGGTGGACAATTTACTCAACTGTACAGAGAAACTAGATTGGCGTATACTATAAGTGACCCTCAAAAACCCAATAACTACCCAGTCTATGTTGCTGATCAAGATTTAGGCAATTGTATACTATCCATAGATGATGATTTTGAAGAATGTATAGAAGAAGAAAATCAAAAAATAGAAATTTTGAAGAAAAATATAAATGTTAGAGAAGGGATGTGGAAAATGTTCTTCGATGGTGGTTCATCCTATGAAGGAGCAAGAGCAGGAGTTTTATTTGTGGCACCAGGTGATGAGTAAGTTATTCCTTTCTCTTATAGATTACAATGGGAGGTCTATTATATCAATAATGTCTGTGAATATGAAGCTTTAGTTTTAGGATTAGAAGTTGCAATAAAATAAAAAATCAAACATTTGATAGTTTATGGTGATGTTGAGATCATTGTAAAACAAATAAAACAACAATATCAAGCTAAGCATACGAGATTGAGATCGTATAGAAATTGTTCCTGGGATCTTATATAGAATTTATTCTCATCCTTTAATATTCACTCTATTCTCGGAATGCAAAATCAACAAGTTGATTCTTTGGCCAAAGCTGCTGCGACTTTCATACCACCTACTGTTTGAAGCTGAAATATCATATTGAGATGAGACATAGAATTTCAATTCCAAACAACGTTCAACATTGGCAAGTATTTGAAGATTATGAACAAATCAAGCAATTCCTGGAAATGGTAGATGAGTTTTCTGAGACCCACATAGATCAAGAAAATCAGAATGATCCTACTTGGATTATGAAGGAAGGAGAGAACCCAAAGAAGTTCCAAGATAAAATTGTGAATCACTACATGCTCTTACTTAAAAACAATCAAATTCCTAGAGGTCTCATCCCTCTAGAAAGTTTGTTTGACCAGGATGATATACCTTTAAAGTCTACTTTGTGACCTCAACCCGAAGAAGTTGAAGACTGTAATGTAGGAACTAATGAAAATCCCAAAATGGTCAAAATATCAAAATATCTTCCAACACAAATAAAGGGTAAATACGTTGAGTTACTTAGATAGTATAAAGATGGTTTTTCATGGTATTATGATGATTTAAAAACTTATGATACTTTTGTTACTGAACACAAGATTCCCTTAAAACATGGTATTAATCCTTTCAAGCAGAAGCTTAGACAGATAAACCCAATTCTTTTGCCAGTAATAGAAAGGGAGGTTAAAAAACTCCTTGATGCAAAAATCATTGTTCCCCTCAAATACTTTAAATGGGTGGACAATTTGTTCCCTGTCAGAAAGAAGAATGGTGAAATAAGAATCTGCGTTGATTTTAGGAACTTAAATCGATCTTCTCTTAAAGATAAATACCCACTCCCAAAAATGGACCATGTTTTATAGAAGGTAGTAGGGGATAAAATAATTTCTATGATTGATGATTTCTTAAGATATAATCAGATTGTTGTTCATGAAGATGATAGAGAAAAGACTACATTTACTACTTCATGCGGAACTTTTATGTGTGATCAAATGCCTTTTGGTTTGATGAATGCATGAGAAACTTTCCAGAGAGCAATGGATATTACATTCGTCAGTGAGAGAGATGAGTTTGTTCTTATTTATCTAGATGATCTGATAGTTTTTTTCAATTTTGATGCAGAACATTTGGTGCACCTCAGAGAAAATTTTGAAAACTGAAGAAAATTTGGTTTGTCTCTTAATCCCAAAAAATCACACTTTTCCATGCAAGAAGGTAATCTTTTAGGTCATATAGTTTCAAAAGATGGAATTAAAGTTGATCCTAAATGAGTTGAGGCTATCGACCTGATTAATATTCCTAGAAATAGAAAAGAGATTCAATCATTTTTAGGTAAGATCAATTTTTTGAGGAGGTTTATTCCTAACTTTGTTGAGATAATCAAGTTGATTACATATATGCTAAAAAAGAACAGTGAAGTAAAATGGACTGCATAAGCCAAAGCATCTTTCGAGCATGTTAAGAAAGCCATATGAGAAGAACCAATATTGGTATGTCCTAACATACAAAATAATTTTTAATCTTCTCCTTTTCTTCTAGACATACTGTTGCAGCAATGCTCCTTGAAAAGAACGAATAAGGATTCTCATAGCCAATAGCCTTTTTCATCAAAAGCCTCAGGGATGCAGAGCTAAGATATGATATTCTTGAAAAACAAGCTTATGCAATGGTGAAGGCCTTCAAGGATTTCAGGACATATGTCTTGCACTCCAAAATAATTTCTTATGTACCAACAAATGCAATTAAAGATATCTTAGTTTAGCTAGACAGTGATGGAAGAAGAGGTAGATGGTTGGATAAAATTCAAGATTTTGGTTTAGAAGTGAAACCAACCAAGCTAGTGAAAGGTCAAGGTCTGAAAAGACTATTAGCCAAATCAAATTTCAGAGCGCTTGGAATAAATAACTTTGTATCACGTGATTCTCTCCTAGATATAGAGGAAATTGACGATCAAGCACCTATAATTCAGATTGAAGATAATTTTTCTTCCTCTTCCTGGTACCGTGGTATTTTTACATACCTCCTTACTCTTCAATGCCCAAATGACATGACTCTTTCTAAAGAAAAAACTTTAAAGCTACATGCAATTAAGTATTGCATTGTTGATGGCAAGCTATACTGGAAATACCCTCTGGGTTTCCTGTTATGTTACCCGAGAGAATTAGAAACAAAAGGTGCCATTGATGAATTTCATGGAGTATGCAGAGGACATCATGCCTGGAGAGAAACAACTTACAATATTTTAAGGGAAGGATATTATTGGCCAACGTTATTTATTGATGTAAATGAAAGGGTTAGAGCTTGCAATTCGTGCCAATTGTTCACTAGTAAGCAAAATCTCCCTGCCTTACCTTTCATTCCAGTAAAAGCTGAAGCTCCTTTCCAACAATGGGGCCTAGAATTCATTGGAGAAATTCATCCACAATCGAGTGCTCAACACAGATGGATTCTGACTACTACTGACTATTTTATGAAGTGGGTTGAATCCATTCCAACTCAGAATGCTACAAATTCAGTAGTGATAAAATTTTTGGAAGAAAACATCCTAGAAATATTTGGTTGTACTAGGAAAATAGTTATTGATAATGCTCAGGATTTTAAATCTATGGCAATGATCAATTTCTGTCAGAAATACAATATTATTTTAGGTCATTCTACATCTTATTATCCTCAGGGAAATGGGTTGGATGAATCATCTAAAAAGAGTTTGATGACTATAATCAAGAAATTTTTGACAGAAAATAAAAAATCTTGCCATATACACTTAGAATACGCCCTATGGGAAAACCGAATTGGTACCAAAAAATCTATAGGTATGTCTCATTTCCAATTAATTTATGGTACCGATGTTGTCCTTCCTATTAATATTTCTCTTCCTATGATGAAACTCTGGCAGGATGCGAATGAAGAGCCAAATGATGTTACAAGGAGAATAAAACAAATCATCGAAGTTCGACAAAACAGAGTAGAAGAGGATGATAAGTTCCAAAAATACCAGGATAATATGAAAATCCTTTTTGATAAAAATCTAAAGACTGGGAGTTTCTTCATGACAATTTAGTTTTAAGATGGGAAGCTAGAAAGGAAGATGCAGGGAAACATGGAAAATTCGATCATCTTTGGTTTGGACCTTTCAAAATTGTAGCTGCCGAGGGAAAAAACTCATTCTCACTGGAAAATCTTAATGGATAAATTCTTGATGCTCCTATCAATGGGCGTTATTTAAAAAATTTCATGCAGTATTCACTTTTTAGATCTCCATTGTATATATCGGATTGGATTGACATTGGCGTTTTAACTTTCAAATTTTCTTTTCCTTTTGTAAATTACCCAATTCATTTGATCATTTGATGTAAATATTTTCAATAAATTTATGATTGCTTGACATCATTAAAACGAAAAGTAAAAACATATGTATCACCTATCATCTCTATTCTACAAGATTATCTGATACTTTATATTTCATTTCTTTTGCAGAATAGATCTTATTGAACAAGAGATGAGGTTGAATAGGAACCCGACACTCATCTTTCAAGTATTTGATTTCTCTAAAAACAGGTGATAAATAAATAATTTGCATTGCTGAAATTTTAAAAGGAAAATAAGGTATGAGTCCCTACTATTCTTATAGTTCAAATAAAATTTAAAAATTCTTTTGAAATGAATGTGAATGAATTTTTTCTCATGATAATATTATCACCTGATCTGAGAATCATAAATGTATAAAATTATAACTTGAAGTGTCATGGTTATATGTTCTAAAGGCATCTCTGAAATAAAAATAAAATAATGATAAATAAGCTCAAAGGAAGTTTAAACTAAATACACAAACTTGTGTATGATTAGGATATTTTGTTTCAGACCCTCTGAATCCTTGATTTGGTTATTTTTACCTATATCCAAGTTCTTATCAAATTCAAACGTTCTTTCTCCTTTCTTATTTCCTTTTAGTCTTCATAGAAAAAAGGAAACTTACCTTGACTATGAAAACTTAAAAAACATATTTTCAAAACAAGATTAGGTGAAAATCTTTATGTTCCTTTGATTTTAATTGAAAACTTATTTCTAGGCTAATACTGGTAATTTTAGCTCTGTTATCATAATTTAATGTTAAGCCCTAATATTGGCTCATTACCAATTAATTGGGGCATATTAGATTAGTAATGTTATTTTATTTATGTCAGCTTAGGCCATTAGTTGTGATTTAGATTAGTAATGTTATTTTATTTATGTCGTCTTTAGGCCATTAAAACCTCCTAGTCTCCTATATATACCAAGGAG
>ML783612.1:68286-84863 GCA_009831015.1 Picea engelmannii | reverse complement strand
CTTGTACTTGAACATTTAAGTGGGGTAAAAGGAGGTTGCCCCCTCGAAGAGGCTTATTATCTGATATTATCTCTTTTTCAAGGCGTTGAGTACTTTTCTTGAGGTTTTTCTATGCTATATTGATGTTTGGTTCTTAACATTTAAACTAACTAATTCGCTCAAGGTTGATCCCTGAAAGATTAAGATTCCCATAAAACATTTCCTATAGGCGAAGCTGTATTGAAAATTGGAAGAAAGTTGGTTTCAGAGTATTCTTAAAATTGTTGACAGACCTTCTTTTCAAAAAATTTAAACAGATATCATCCCTTGTATGTTACATACAGATTGATTGCCCCCACTTCAAAATATTAAAATATAAGACAGATGGTGAAAGGAAATTCATAATTTGATTGCCCCCATCTTGTCCAAAAGAGATGGTGAAAGGAAATTCATAATTTGATTTCCCCCATCTTTTCCAAAAGAGATGATGAAAGGAAATTCATATATTTATTTCCCTCATCTCAGTGAAATGAAAAAGTGTTAATTGAAGTGGTGAAAGGAAATTCAATGGAAAAAGTAGATAACTTCACCGGGGTTCTGAACAGGCTCGATGGCAGTGAAGCAATATCTATTTTATCTGTAAGGCTGCTAGACATATCTATATATCATACTCTGTTATCTAGTTCTCTTTCTGGTGATATTTACATCCCGAACTAACTAGGGATTCCCTAAATAAATTGTTACATTTGCTTAACCTTGAAGCGAACAAAGTCAGTCAAAGACTGATATTTTAATTAAATTTATTTTGATTATCTTAAACAATTATGAAATCAGTTTTAGAAAAATAAACTTTAAATAGCCTAACTTGAGATCAATCATTAAGTATGTTTTGAAGGTTTTTTGAGATTTGGTTAAGTTCGTTTTTCTATGTATGATTAATTCTTAAGTAAAACTGGAAAATGTTTTTCAAAAAGAATTAACAACTCCATTTACCCAATAAAGGCACTTGGTCTACTGTTCTTTCACGCCTCACAGGGAGCCACAATCCCAAGATGGAGCCTATGTTAGAACACGTATAATTTAGAGCTTTTGAAATTTATATTTTGCGTCTTAAAAATAAAAAATATACCCAAAAAAGTAAAAAAACTTAGAAAGAGACCTTTTAAAATTAAAATAAATCTGTTGGTTGTTGTTTATCAATAAGGCACTTACAATATCTATCGTCAATGAGTTAATCTAATTTGATCGAATGGTCCTAACGATCTTCAAAGTTTAGAAGTTGCCTGAGTTTTAAAAGGAAGTCTTTAACGGTCCCTTCACAGCTTCACGCTTCAGGTGTTCCAACAAACCTAAAAAACAAAAACCCTGAAACTCCGAAGTCCTGAAGATAGCCACTCGTGATAATTCCTAAAGGACTTACAAACATGAGTCATAGGACACGTTTCCTTTAAAAATATTTTCTTGGGTTGACAAGTGGCACTTATTTTTGACATTTACGTCAGATGATTCACACGTTTTCAAGTGACACGAGGAACCTCTCTTTTCTTGACACGTCACCAGGAATGGCGTCATCTCTGCCATGTCACTCTGAGAGATTTCTCTTCGGGAGTTTTTGATTTCACAATCTCCAAAGTATCAAAGAGTCGAAGTAAAGTGATTTAAAAAAGTAAAAATGGATTTCAAATAGTTAATAAATAATTTAACGACTTTAATTAGTCATGATTAAGTGTTAATTAATCACTTCGCAGTTTCAGGCTTCAGAACATTTCCCTTGTGCTATATTCAAAACTTCTGAATTCTGAACTTCTGAAATACTTAAAGTTAATACAAAGTTTTAAAACATGATTAATTAAGACATAAAAGTGATTACTTAGAGATTAACTCCTCCGCGAATTCGGACTTCGGGAAATTTCCATCCTGTCACATCCAAAATTTCCAAAAGTCGAACTGGCAAAGCATTAATGACATTTATGATTGATTAAGGTTAATGATTTCAAATAAAGATTTTGAATCACTAGGTAATAAATTCCATTAAAGTTTTTAATAAATTCTTTGTCGGTAGATTTATATGAAGATCGATAGACTTTTTGAATAAAGCACTTGGAATTTCAAAATCATTTTACCATTTGCAATTAGCATTTTTTATTCAGTGTAGAGCTTACATAATTCTCTTGTTAAAGGTAGGATAATTCCATTTCCTTGAGGATTATGGTGCCACGAAAATCTGCAAAGAAGGTTGATGCATCAGGAGACGATTCCAATCTGAATGCAGATGTTCTATCAGACTGATCCGAAAATATCTTTTAAATGACAATGGTTGAGTTATTTTGCATGAGTTATTTTACCATTTAGGAAAACCAATGAAAGTGGAAGAATGAAAGAGAAAACATATAAGACATAAAATAATATACAAATCTGAACATAAGCTTGAAGAAAAACAAACCATAAAACACCAAAGTGATAACGGTTTGGCAATCTCGCCTATGCCTCCAAGCCTTTGTCTCAGTGGGTGAGGATTTATTATTTATGTTCAAAGATTTAAAAATACATCATAAAAGTTCCAAAAGGACTAAAAAATTATCTAGTCTTGTTCTACCAGATCTCTAGAACCCAACAAAACTAATGGCACTGAAACCGAATGGACAAAGCTCCTAGAAATGGCCCGCAAAGGTGCTCTCCTCAATGGCTTCCCTGCATAACAATGGCTTTGGCTCAACAATCCTTCAAAATTTTCCTGTTCTAAACCTCCTCCCATGGATTCAAGAACCTCTGGTTTATATATGATTGAAGTGTGCAACAAATTCCCAACTTCCCCCCAAGATTTGGCCTAAAAAAGGGCCCAAGATCTTCTAAAAATGACCAAAATATCTCAAAATTACTGAGAAAATCAATAAAAATCATAATATAAAGTATTAAAACCCACATTTGGCATAAATTCCAGGTGCAACCCCTTTTCCTCAGACTCCTGGTCACCTGGGCACCCTCCAAGTGGCCCTGGGCTGGTGCTAGTTCGCTGGCCCCCTCCTGGATTCCTGGCTCTCGGTTATATGTTGTGGCCATATGCCCACAACTCTACCCTCCATGTGTCAAATCTAGTTAATCCTTAGTTGTTTAGGCCCCTAGTCAAGCGCCTTGGTCGGTGGGCTAGCCCAACCGATCAGGCACTAACCGTTATCAGTGCTAAATGATAGATCTGGGTCATATGTTGTATCTATGGAACCGGGTGCTAGCTCCAAACATTATCCGTGCATGCCAATATATTGGAGTATGGTTATATGATAGCCCATATGATCGGGGATATGCCCATTACAACACCCGTGCCAAGCAACAAGAGTCTAGACACATACTACGGTTCTATGCAGTTGTGTCGAGGGCTCGGGCTAGGCCCAACCCTTTTAATCCGCCCAATTTTCATTGCTTCAACTTTAAATACAACATTCGGACTATGGTTTAATAAGAGGCACTAAGGGAGGGCTGGTAGCTCGGCCCTGCCAAGACACTAGCCCGGACGAGAGGTCATGGGGTCGACTCCCGTGAACCCAAATTTTTGCCAATAAACTGTCCAATGAACCAACCAATGGAGGGGTGCCACGTGGCAGCCCAAGACCAGGCCACATGGCACTATAACAATTACCAAAAAGTATGCCATGTGTCAACCCTCAATTTGACCACCTGTCATACCCAGTTAGCACATTTGCCTCATCAGTCAGCTGCCACATGTCCGTACAGACCATGCCATGTCATCCTGTTCCACGTGTCACCCTTGCAGTGGTGCCATGTGTCACACTCTGACTCATCCACCCGTACCTACCACATCAGCACCAACGCACCATTCCACGTCAGTTTTACAGCTGTACGACCTGTATAGTTAGCTGCCACGTCAACACAATATGAACTGTACAATCAACATTTGTTTTGCCTGTTTGATGAAATGAACATACCACAATATCTTGAGCGTACAACCTCTGTTTGAGCCCATTCAAGTTGCATTGGGTTCATATCGACAAGGCTTATGCACAAGTCCATTTTGAAGCCATTTTGAGCACTTTTATTTTTAGGCCTTCCTTGACCCATTTTGGTCCTAGGATCCAATTCTGGATGACACCTCCCCACTAAAGACTTTTTGGTCCTCCAAAAGGTTATTGACCAGTCATCAAGTGTGGGATAGGCCACCCCACTTGTTCTTTGTATTTGAACTCTGCCATGTGCAACTGTCTCATCAAGATCAATTGTAAAACAATCATGATAACTGACAACATATTGTTAGCCATTTGTACCTTGTTACATCTTACTGAAGCCACTATTATCCATGTTGACAACATTACTAATTATAATATCATAAATATGACTGCAAATGAGCTAATATGTTTGTAATACTTGCATGACATTAGCTTATATTGAAGTAAAGTGCAATTGATCTTCCATTCTACAATCATCTCATGTTCTTTCTTAAGATCAATTACTTGATTTGAAACAATTATAGGTGTGTTTCTTGCATGAGCCGCCTTTCTTAATTGTTCCATTGTTTGAAGAGATTGATTTTCCTTAAAATGATGAGCATCTACCACATATTATTTTCCTTCTTTGATTAAGTGATATTGATTCTTTTCCTTGTAGAATATTGTTTTATGATCATACAAGTAAGGACTACCTAAGACCATTCCACATTCATTGAGTGGCACCACATCACATGTTACCTCATCCACAAACTTAGATGAAATTGCAAAATTTAGTGTGCATTGATTTGTTATGTGCAATTTATGATTGTTGCTTATCCATTTAAGTGAGTAAGGATTATGATGCATCTGAGTTTTTAATCCCAATTGTTTAACCAATTCCTCTGAAATCAAGTTAGATTGAGATCCATTATCTATCAATGTGTCGACCTTAGTATGTCTCATAATGACCCTTATGTGAAACAATTTACTTCTAGAATCAAATCCATCACCAATTTTACCTTTCAAATCAACCAATGAGACTTTAGATTCATCACCTAAATCCGATCCCAAGTCTGTTGGTCGTGTTGCTTCTACAACTGTTTGCCTCCCTTTCCTCTCTTTGAACCACTTTGGTCTCTTCTCGGGATGCAATTTCCAACAATGGTCCTCATTATGCCCTTCTTTCTTGCAATGTTTGCAAGAAGGCTTCTCTTCTTTTCTTTCCACTGAATTTGCCTTTTTTCCATTCCACTTCCTTTTGTCTTCTTTCCTTGAAGACGATTCCCCTGATGAACCAACCCATGTTTTCCCTGCTTCAATGTATGTTGCTTGAACAAAAACCTCATCAATATTAGTAGGTCCAAACATAAATATAGTGTTATGAATATGTGCAGGCAAACCTCTTATATACTTCATAAGAGTTTCTTGGGTATGTAAAGGAATATCTAACATCAATGCCATTTTACAAAATCCATCTGTCTATTCTTGCATTGTTTGTCCTTTTCTTAGTTTAAGACCTTTCCATTCAATTAAATCTTTCTCTTTATAACCCAAAGGATATATTTTATTTCTAAGTGTAGAAATAAAACCTTGCCATGATGGAAATACATTACCCACTTGTTGTGTGCCATTTGGAACTTTCTTTTCCACTAGATGAGTGTTGTGCCTACAAGTCTAAGCGATGCCAAATTGATTTGAGTGGTCTCATCCTTGATTTGTTTCACACTGCAATAAGCCTCCATCTGTCTGACCCAATTATCAAGTATCTTTGCATTGACTTCACCATCATACATAGGTAATTCAAATTTCACATCAAGTTTTAGTAAACACATTTCTTGTTTATGTTTATGGACATGTTTTCTTGCTGTGGATTTAGAACTTGAAATTGAAGAAGAAGAAGATGATGGAGAAGAAGGAGGTGAAGGAGGAATTTGAGGAGGATCCTCTCCTTCTTCACTTTTGACCTTTGAATATTCACCTAGATTCGGTCTCTTCTGTTCCAAGTAATCCTCATACAAAACCTTCATCATCTCTGACATGGTGAAGAAAGTCTTTCGAAACTCTTTCTCCTCATTAGAAAGTCCCTCTTCCGATGCCATCTTCTCACTTTGAGAAGTTCTATTTCTAAATCCAATCAACGGATTCTCTTCAACAAGATCTCCTTCACCATGATTCAAATTTTCCCTGGTAATCATGCAAACTCAAAAACCAACCGTCAACTAGCTCTGATACCTCTTGATCCGAAAAGATCTTTTAAACGACAATGGTTGAGTTATTTTTCATGAGTTATTTTACCATTTAGGAAAACTAATGAAAGAGGAAACATAGCAGCCATAAGATAATATACATATCTAAGCCTCAATTCGACCACCTGTCATACCCAATCAACACATCTGCCTCATCATCCAGCTGCCACGTGTCCGTACATACCATGCCACGTTAGCCTGTGCCATGTGTCACCCTTGTAGTGGTGACATGTGTCACACTCTGAATCGTCCACCCGTACCTGCCACATCAGTGCCAATGCACCCTACCACGTCAGTTGTATGGTCATACGACCTGTACAGTCAGCTTCACGTTAGCAATGTACGAACTGTACAGTCAACATTTTTTTTGCCTGTTTGACGAAATGAACAGATCGTGATATCTTGAGAATACGATATCTGTTTGATCCCGTTCAAGTTGTGTTGGGTTCATATCGACGAGGCCTACGCATAGATCTATTTTGAATCCATTCTGAGCACTTTGAATTTTAGGCCTTCTTGGACCCATTTTGGTCTCGGGATCCAATTCTAGATCACAGACACAAATCTGTGAGTTACAAACGTCATTAAGTCTTGGAAGCAGGTTTTCAATATCTTAGAGAATGTAATGGACCTTCCGTTCTGACAAGCGACATACAACAGGTCAAAAAAAAAATTATTTGACTTTTTTTTGTGTTGCGTTAGAATTTAAAATGTCATAACCAGAGCAACACCATCTCTCCATCAATCACATGTATTGATGTTCATTTAATCATTGCACGCTAGAGAAAATAATTCCAAAACATTCACAAGACAACTTAAATGAAGTGTGCGATAAAACTAGTTACTAAACAGTCTTGCACAACATAAATTAAGGCGTAGCGAAGTCAACCAAATCGACAATTATTCCAAGGCACGCGAGAATTATGACATCTAATCCATCCTTTGTTGCAAAAATTTTCAATGCGCACAAGAAGAGTAAGATCTAAACATTACACCATACATTAATCAAGTGTGCATTTAATCTTATTCATTAAATTAAAACAAGTACCATCATTAACAAATGCGTGCTAATATCCCAAAATAATCACAGTAATATCCATCGCGCTAGAGGAAGAGAATTCGATACCAATCATACTATCACCTAAATAACATTACTAAAAGGTGCGCAAGTAGTCTAAGTACTTGTTAATCAACCCCACATTACATTAAGGCTCGCTAGAAACTCATTCTTAATCTCATCAAATGATGGTGGAAGGTATATTCAATTTCTTTTTGCAGCACCAAGTAGCTGCGAAAATCACCCATACTTTATATATTAAGCGTAAGAGATTCTATCATGTAGAACAAAATCCCTTCACTACTTTTCCCAAGCACAAAAATCCAATATCCACAAAGATCATTCATCCTAAAATAATTTAGCACATGAGATATCTATCATCTAAATTAACAATAATCCTTACCCTACGCTTCTACTTGTGCAAGAGTAAAAGTTGCTAATAAGGTAAAAGCCAATGATAAAAATTTACCCAACTCAATCAAATTACAATCTGGACACACAAGAAAAAGACTTAATTCCTAACCTATCGGGCCATCTTCCTTCACCAGATCTAAATTCTCGATACTCTGCAATAGAATAATCCTACCCAACCTAAAATGACATCATTCTAGGGCATATCCAAAAGGGTATTCAACTTAATTAACCCCCAACTAGAAACCAACTTCCCTTTTTAGTTAGTAGCAACCACCACATATCAGTATTATTACAATTTAGTCTAACCATAAAATGAAATTAAAATACCATCAAGCGTCACGAGGTTGGGTACCTAAGTCTTGTAATCAACAATTAAGTTGCACTAAGATAAAAAGGGGGAAAATTACCAAGGGATGAGTTCTCGCGACCATATACCATTGTAAGGGATTCAGATTCAGACTAAATAAGGAATTATATAATTATGTGAACATATTGTTATTGTGAGTCAATTTGATATCTTACTTTAAAAAAAATCCTAACCGAAAAATCTTCCAAATTCTATTTATTTCCAAGTTACCTTTTACCGATTTCCATAACATTAAGATCCATAAGCACCACATAAATAAAAATACATAAAATCCAAAAACACCACATGGGTTGGAATAAGAGATTGTACACAACCATAAAACTTAACTCACCGAGAAGGGTCTTGCAGGCGTTTTCAGGGTCTAAATATCACAGAAGGAAACATTGATTGGTCACTATAAAAAATGTATAAATAACCACCATTTAAAGGAATCAAATAAGGGATCTGATTGAAAATGGGAATCTGGGGGATAAGGCTCCTGGAGTTAGAATTTGCAATTACATAGACTGTAAGAATATAACTAGAACGAATCTAAAGCCATATAAAAGAAGGTAAATCAACTAATTATGGAAATTAAAATTTGAAATTACAAGTGTAAGTATACAACCTCTTAATACATCAACCACTTCACAAATACAAGCTTTCAACCATGTACCACAAAAACCTTAACCATATGCCAAGAAATACAAGATATGCCTCAACACTAACAAGATGTACCAATGATAAATTACACCAACATTGTATTTCTATAGATCTGACTTATACAGTAAGTCCCATGCAACCAATAGCCTCTCTAGGGAAAATCCTCAAACCCCCATAACCATTTTTCATGTAGACAAAAAAATCCAACTACTTATAGAAATAAGACATACCTTTTGAAACTGTAGATAGATATGTTGTACATGATCATTGTAGACATTCCTGGGGGCTTGCTTTCAGACTCTAGAGACCTAGAATATTCATCTTCTCAATTTTTTGTGGCTTTTCTCACATGTACGCACCCTATTATACTGAAATCCCACATATGTACGTGCCCTTTTCCACTGCAGCTCGCGTAGACCTCAGGATCTAGGGTTTTTTCAATATTTTTTGTAATTCCAAAACTTTTACTGTCAACCATTCATGCTACCTCAGAATTCTGCAACTTCAGATGTATCAATGAGTACCTGCAATAAACCTTACACAATAATATATATTCAATGTGCTCAATAGGTGCTAATAGGAGAGCCTTTCTCTCTTTTTATACTTCCATGTAGCTTCCTCAAGAGGTTACATTCTAACAAAACTTAACCCAATTTCCTTCTTTTAAGGCTAATCCACTTCTAACCACTTGTCCACTTCTAACCCACTTTGCTAAAAATAGTAAATTCTCCACTTCTAGTTGAAACTAAATTATTTTTAATTATTTTCTTATTGCAACAACTTAACCCATCATTAACTCCTAGTTTCACCCACTTGACTAGTCAATGTTTTCTAGGAGCTTCTAGAATAATTTGACTTCTTTGACTTTCTAGATAACCCATGAGAGTTCTCCAACTTCACAAGGCCATAACTCTCTAACTATGAGGATTTATGTGATGTTCCACATATCACCGAAAATGGCATGACATGTAATATCCATCTAGAATAGTTTTACCTGCAAATGTATTAATATTCATACCATTATACATCAATCAAACTGAATTCTCTTAACCAAACTGTTGGGGCTACCATAATTTTCTATCGAAATTTATTCAAGGGTTGAAATCAATTAAAACCAACCCAATTAATCAACAGGATCTCTACTAATGATCTGGACCCAAATATTTAAAAACCATTATTTTGCAATTTCTGACAAATACAAGCGGAAAAGAGAAGTGGATCTCTCTAGCAATTTTGAAAGATCTCTTGTTTGCAGAAAAAACCCAGAAGTTTCATCTCAATCTGACTAAATATGATCTAATTATGGCGAAAAAACAAAAAATGGCTCCATAGTTTTTTTTTTGTTTATTTAAACTAAAGGATAGTCTTTCCCAAGTGGAAATCTGTTGATGTGGTGTTGACATGGCATTTACATGGTCTCAGTCATCAAGACACTAGTCACCAGGGTATGCTTCCCTTTCTCTTTCCCTTATACACCTCTGGTCTTGGTCCATCGGCCCACCACACTCAACTTCCATACTCTCATGTTATTTACTTTGGTCTAGTACAACCACTGGGACACCAATTTGTTGGCTCACTGGGATTATCCATGCAAAACTTTATCCACTCCCACGATCTGACACCTGTCCGATCCACTGACCCACCAAGGTACCAACGTACCATGCTCATCTTCCATAATATCTCGTTCTTGACTTTGGTCCAGTACAACCACTGGGACACTGGTTCACTATCCCACTGGGATTCTCTACCCAAACCTTAATCCAACTCCTTGTCAGTCATCTCCGGTTTGGTCCATTAAGACATCGACCCATCGGGTCACCATCCCACCGGCCACCACATTCAAGCTACACATAACTCCTAACAAGCTTGGTTTTGGTCTGGTCCACCGGCCCACCGGGCAGCTCCACCAGTTTTACAAAGCACTCCTAACAAGCAGTTCTAGTCTGGTCCGTCGGCCCACCGGTCACCCACACCACAGTTTGCATCACGCGTTAACTCTACAAGGTTCCATGGCTCTCCTTTACACACACTAGTCATAAAATGGAAATATTTTTATTATAAACCTGGTTAAGCTAGAATTCCCTGATGCATGTGGTATAGAGAAAAAAATAACAAATAACAGATCTATGGCTTTGGATCCACATGAGGCTTGATGGATGGGTGTGATGCACTATAATTCCAAGAGGAATAACTCTTGATTCTAATGGCCAAATTGAGTAAGTGAGGGCTTGATGGAAATCTAGAGCCGAGAGGAATCACCTGAAAATAGTTTCCAGGGCTATTAAGACAATGTTTAACCTCAAAAATCTCTACGCTGATGTTGTCACATAGCAATATAATCAATTAATTTCAAAAGAAAAATCTCAATCTTGTAGCAGGCCCTTGAAGGCCCAGTTCTGTAAACCTATAGCTTTGATACCAAATTGTAATGTACCCAACCACTAGGATGAACCACGCTACCTAAAAATGCTATCAAGAACACTTTGAATACCAATTTGTCACATACCCGATACAACAAACCCAAAACACTTTTCTTGGATATTTCTTTGAAATGTACCCATTACTTGGGTGCTTCCAAATTTTCCCTCTTAGAATAATTTTGAATTTTTGTTCAATTCTTTCCATTCAAGAAATATGAATATGAAGCATGCAATTAAACATAACATGCTAAACCATGAAAGAATGCTTCAAAATGTGACATTCACAACATTAACAACAAACATACATAACATAAACACATCATCTAAGAGATAATAATAATACACAGCTGGATATAAATATACAAGAAAACACAAAGAGCACTTATCATTGATTAAATTGCTCACCAACTGGCTGTAGACCAAGGACATTCCTCCCAACCATAGACATTATTATTCATGTTAGCACTCTATAAATTTGTTTGGTTGATAAACAAACGATAGAGGTAACTGTTTCAACCAACTTTAGGTTGGATTTTGACCCTTCCAACCAGAGAGGGCTCTCTCAGACATATAGATACTAAAAATACTCGAAAAATATTTGGAAATGGAAACACATAGGTCATATTCTGCAATAAGGTATTTTTTAAAAAGTGGTAGGACAAGCAAGAGAATAGGGCCATTGGGCAATGGGGTCAATTCTTGAAATCGTATGAAGATTTATAAGCTATGTATTCCTAAGGGAACAAAGGAAAACTAGGCACGATGTAAAGCCAAATAAGTAATATGAGATGGCAGTGGGAAAGAAAGAGAAGACCACTATTACAAGAGGCATCTAACATAGGATGAATTTCTTTGTATATATTTTAGAAGAAGAAACATAAAGGCTGGCTACCGAAAACAGAGCACCAATCAAGGGTGAATTCTGAACCAGAAACCAATAAACACATAACATGTATAATCAATATGAGAAGGAGCACCAACAAGATGAATTCCTTATTTTGCTTAAAGATTATCACTAGCAGCAAAACACATTCATGAATATGAAATACAGGAAAACATACTGAACATCAACACCATGATGAATCTCGGGTATCTAAGAAAACCTTCTCTGCTTATATTGAAATCCATAAGAAATCACAAAATTTTCCTGCTACAAGGGCAAGCCCTTCTCTGGCCAGTCGAACCATTCCCTTATCTTTTAAACAGTATATATAGATAAATTACATAGGAGACAAAAAACGGTCATTCTTTCCAAGATTCCAAAAATAGACATTGGTTACAAAGAGAGTAACTTATCAAAACTGAACTCCTACTTTCTAGGGAAATAATTATAAATGGAAACCGAAATATCTAGGATCTTTACCCTAAATGCCACTTGTCTGCATTATCACAAGATTCCCTGAAATATACTCGATTTAGCTTGCAATTTTATTTCAGGTTTTCAATCTCTTCCTTTAACGTGTCAAGCCATCTAGGCTGGTTTGCTTCAACGCTTTTGACTATTCCAGCTTTAGCCTCCTCCTTTCATTGTTTTTTCCTTTTTCTCTTGCTATCTTGTGTGTTGTATCCATCCACATATCCATTAATGATCAAATCCTTCATAATAGGATTCAACCTGATCTCTTCACCTGATTCTGGCTCATCAACATATTTTGCGCATGATTTTGTTGTTAGGATTTGCGCAGCATGCCTTTCTCTCTTTTTTCTTGATAATTTTGTCATATTCCCTGATTTGCTGAAAACTACTGAATCTTTCTCCTCGGATCCCTCTGGTTCGTCAGGAAACATGAGCCTATTTGCCTCAACTGCACATGAATGGGATGAACATTTCAATTTGCAGATATCTCATTCTGGATTAAGCCGTCAATTACCCAAAATAGAGTAATTTCACCTGTGTTTTGAGTAACAGTCGCCATCAAATACTAATCATTGGCTACTGACAAAAATACTTACAAGGATAACGAACTCTCATGTTTGGCCATCAATTTGCAATTATGAGTATTAAATCGGTTATTTGGCGACGCTTATTTGGCACTATGCGAACGAATGGTACATAAGCAGGTTTCTCGAGACAATTTGACTCACCGTCAAGTTTCATTGTCACATGTAGTCTTCGGATTAGACCCAATTAATTTACATTACCACGTGATTTCAGGGGTTTGATAGGGTAGTTTTGAGTCTACTTTCTTTTTGTCCCGAAATAAACTTGAATATGCCACGTACCTCTGCGAGGAAACCACGGTTGAAGTTTCAGGCCCGCTTAGACATTTTAACCTCTGTGTTGTTTCAAACACCGAAATATCTCCTAACCATTGATCTCGGCGGATGGAGACCTGCGTCCTTTCAAGCCTGATTTTATTAACGCCTCCACCAAATTTAATCTCTTTTTCCATTTTTTGTAACTCCCCCAAATTTATCTGACTTTCAAATCGGTTTAGCACCTCGCTAAACCTTGAAATCCTGATTTCACACCAAAATTTAAATGGTGATAACATGGGCTCCAACTGGGGATACTATCCTCCCAGTGAGGTAGCAAAGAACTCGTAGACCTTGTGCCTGATCCATTGAGCTACTCCCAAAAAGGTGTGTACCCAGCTCTGACCTGTCACTAGTGTCCATTGAAAACCAAAGTCTGCACAATGCTCTCACCTGGAGACTGAACACTGGATATACTGCTAAAATCTAAGTGAACACATTATTTGACAATCTAAACTTGAAAATGCTTGATCATCAATATTATTCGCACCTACCTACCTTAACTGCTGAAATGAGCCTTCAATCAAGTGAAATCATAATGCCAGTGCAACCATGCAAGCATTTTATCTACTACCTGTTTTCTTTGCACATGCTTGCTCCAAAGCCTGTTAACTGATAATTCATTCAAGAATTTACCTATGAATTTAAATATCAAAATTTTTAAAACATTGGGACTGTTTACTGCCTCCAACAAAACTGCAAATGGATCCTCTAAAATATGCACAAAACAACAATCATGTTTCACTCTTTCCACTGCATTCTTGTTTTCATGTGATTTAACTGGTTGATTTCCACCATGAGGTTGAAAAATCTGTTGAGATTGCTGGAAATAACAATCTTTTGCACTGTAAGATAGTGCTGACTGAAATGAAACCCCTGGTGGTAAGGAACCCATATTTAATATTGATGTTGGTTTACCCTTATATTTATTTCTAAGCTTACAATTCATCATAAGCTATAAATTTTGATTGTTAAAACACTCCATATAGCATGCCACAGGGTCATAATACACATGAGAAAACATTTCTTATTGATGAACAAAAATAGAAAGACAAGTCTCCTTCATAAGTGTTTGTTGTTCTTGCTCTACTTCTTCAGTTCTGAGAATAACTTCAAATGAAATGGCAATGATAGGTTTGTTTACAAAAACATTCATACAACCTTTAACATCTTCAACTTTGACAGCCATATTATGTGCATCAAGGCCATCCTCTTGTTCATCAAACAATTCTGATTTAATTTTATTTAATTTTAGGAAATTTTCTTGAGGACTGTTATTTTGACCATAGATGATTTTAGGGGCTAAATTTCACAAATGGGCTAATTTTCCATGGTTTTTCCCAAAAAAATGTTCGCTAATTTACATTTCTTCTAAAAATGATTCGCCCAAATTCCATAGAACAAAATTATTTTACCTTAAAAATCGCCAAAACTTTATAGAAAGTATATAAAACCCATTGAAATTTGAATATCTTTACAAAAATATCGCTAAACATTTTACATTTTTCATATTAAGGAATAGTAAGATTAGCCCATGTTTCTACATTTTCATATAAATTTCTATCCTTAAAATTATCCTTGATTTTGACTTTCAAATGAATGGAGGGAAATAAATCCTTGCTCATAATCTTCTTGCAAATGTGAAAAGCGAACAACATGAACCATTTCACCTTCTAGAGTTCTCATGGATGCATTTTCAAAACCATGATCTTCAAAGGAATCAAAGAAAACAACTGCATCTTTATTATTTTTCTATATTTCTGATTGAACAATGGCATACACTGCTTTGTTGCTTTCCTGAAATTCTATGTCATTTGTTTGCCCACTGCTTGAAATCTCCATAGATGCAGTTTTAGAACCCTCCTCTATGTCTAATCCCCTTGGAATTTGAACAACCACGTCATTCATAGGGGAAGAACAACAACTTTGAAGCACTTTGTTTTGCTGGAAATCTTGTTGAATATCTTCATCAATTTCAAGAGAAAGCAAATGACTTCTAACAACAATTGTTTGATCAGCTTTCTCTATTTGCTCATGATTTGCTTTCAACAATTCAAAGGAAGAAAAACATAATGGAAGATAGTTTTCATTTGCAAGTCCACTGCTTTCTCCATATTCAACATCATGCCAGGAGGATTTATGATTTGAGACATTATAAATATTTTTCTTCAGCAATTTGAAAGAAGCAAAGCACAATGACAAGGTTCTTTCACCCGATTCAAAACCTTCTTCATTTTATTCATCGTTGTCATATGCACATTTTTAAATTTCTTTGGATTGTTGAACACTCTCTTTCTCAGATTCATCTTCAACCAATGGCTACAAATTTGAACTGACAAGACCTTCTACATAAAAATTGACAGGGTCATCAAACACATGAGAAGATTGTTGAAATTCCTTTTCAATTTGTTACAGTGAATCAATGTAATTGGGCATCAACACACATTCCTTTTCTTCAATGATGATCTTAGAATTTTCTTTCAATAATTGAAATGAGGAAAATCATAAAGGTAAAGAATTTGCTCCAGCTGGTTCAGTACTTTCTTCTTTGTAACTGTGATATGTAAGCTGATTGGTCTCAATATACTATTGAAAAGGAACATTTTTTGATAGAGAACATGCAACTGGTTGTTCTAGGAAGTCAACATCACAATCATCATCATATTCATCATATATAGGAAAATCAACAACATCTGCAATGTCATCTAATAAGAAAAAACTTGGAACATCAACCTGTGCTTCAACAAACCGATTTGCAAATTCATCTTCTTGACTATCTATGATATTATTAACTCTCTGCTCAAGATTCAAATCAACTGTTTTCTGTCCATATTCACTGTCATTCTCTTTAGCATCCAACTTTTCATTTTGAATCTATTAACATGCTTTGATATTGTGTTGAATCTCCTAAGCATCATTAAACATTTGATGTAAGGACTTAGGTCTTCTTTCCATCAGGAGGAAAGAAAAATCTGGATGAAAAGTTGTTGCATAATGGAGCATGGTAGCAGCTTTAGTGGGTTGAATTTCGTTGGGAAAATTGTAATAAATATTGGAAAACCTTCTATTGAATGTAGAAATAGTTTCATTTCTCTGCCCTTTCAAGGCATAAAACCATGGATGATTTTAGGAGCTAAATTTCGCTCATGGGCTAATTTTCCATGGTTTTTCCAAAAACGAGATTCGCTATTTTAAAAATGATTCGCCCAAATTCTATAGGATAAAATTATTTTACCTTAAAAATCGCCAAAATTTTAT
>ML783612.1:10675-22214 GCA_009831015.1 Picea engelmannii | reverse complement strand
AAGAAGAGTCTCTTTAGCATGTCCCTTTCTCTATTCCTCACCTTTAGAAATATTGCTAGCATCTCCTCTATCATAAAAAAATATGGTTTCATTTCCATTAGGAGACATGAGCTTCTTGAAGCCCTCTACAATTGACATAGAGTATTCTGTTGCACCCTTTTACCTAGACAGGTTTCCCTCCCACAAAATATATATTAGTAATTCATTTTATCCCTTGCTCCATCCATTTATCATGTTCCTATACAATCCTCAATCCAAATTTCCCATAGCCCTTCCTCTCCATCCCTTTATCATGTTCCTATACAATCCTCAATCCAAATTTCCCATAGCCCTACCTCATGTCATATATTTTATTTTGGAGACATCAAGAGAGTTGTTCACATGATCAATAACAATAGAGTTACATATGAGGAAGACCTACACATTGAGTTCCTCAAACATGGTATTCACTCTATCAACTCCAATATTGCCAATTTATTTGATTTATTGCGTTGTTTCATCAAGTTCTTCTTTCACATGGTTCCACCATATCATCCACCCCATTTTGAAATAAAGGTTTAGTTAAGATCCTACAATTACATGACCATCATGATTGGACACACTTAAATACTTGTTACCAAATTTATTTAAGATCCTATGTGAATGGCATAATTTTTTTTTTTAAAACCCCAATATTGGTCTCTTTAGCGACTAACATGTTCGTCACTAGTATTGCCAATTGGTTGTAAACATCAACATGTTAGTCGCTAGAGAGACCAATGTGTTAGTCGCTAGAGCAACCAACATGTTAGTCGCTTGTATTGCCATTTGGTCACAAACTAGGTCACTTGGTCGTTCTAGCGACTAACTGATCCTCCTTTGTTTGACCTTTTTAAATGATGGTTTCATTGCTCTAGCGACTAATATTCGTCGTTCTAGCGACTCATAGTGGTTTATTGACTATGTTTTCCAAGGGTTGTCTTGGTCGCGACTAATATTAGTCGTTTGAACGACTAACATTTGTCACTAGCCGAACTTTTCCCTATTGTGAATAGGTTTCATTTCTCGGTCGCTAGACCGACGAAGATCCATGTGTGGCCGCTAGACCGACGAATGAATTCTGATGAAAAAAAAATCATCTTGGTCGCAAAAACGACTCTATGCCGATGAAAATTTGTCTCTACTTCATCGCAAAAATGTTAAAATTTAATAATGACATCACTTGTCATACAACCACGTCATCATCCGTACTGCCCAGTCACCCTACCACGTCAGCTTTCGTACAACCCAGTCACCTTGCCACATCAACTTTCGTACATCCCAGTCACTTTGGCACATCAACTTTTGCACATCCCAGTCACTCTACCACATTAGCACATGTACAACCACCTATCATCTGTACTTCCATGTGTCATCATATCATTGGGCCATGCCATGTTCGGACTTCCATGTGTCATCCGTACATTTTCACGTGTCAATTCCGTACTAGTCCAACTCATCCCGAAAACACAAAAAATGGGCGACATGTGTCACCTCCTGGTGCTGCCACATGTCATGTTGATTTCATCATGACATCACATTTCATACTGCTAACATCAACAGTACGTCATGTTGTTTTTGACCAGTTTGAATTTTTGCATGTTTGGGAAATCAGTCAAAACTCGATAACTTTCTCATATGGTGTCCCTTTGTGAAAACAATTATATGGTAGGAATCACCACAACGATCCAGACGCAATGGTGCTAGTTTCATTCGATTATGAGAACTTTGATTTTTAGACCTTCCTGGATCCATTTTGGATCATGCCTCCCAACTAAGACCTTTTGGTGCTCCAAAAGGGTATTAACCATTCATCAAGTGTGGGATAGGCCACCCCACTTGTCCTTTGTCTTTAAACTCTGTCCTGTGCACCTATCTCATCATAATCAATTGCAAAACAACCATGACAACTGACAGCATATTGTTAACCACTTGTACTCTTTCACATCTTACTAAAGCCACCACCATCCATGTTGAAAACATTAGCAGTGATAATATCAGAAATATGACTGCAAATGAGCTAATATGTTTGAATTACTTGCATGACATTAGCTTGTCTTGAAGCAAAGTATGATTGAACTTCCATTCTACAACCATCTCATGTCCATGCTTAAGATCAACTTCTTTATTTGACACAATTATAGGTGTGTTGCTTGCATAAGTTTCCTTCCTTAATTGTTCCATTGTTTGAAGAGATTGATTTTCTTTTAAGTGATGAGAACGTACAACATATTCATTGCCTTATTTAGTTAAGTGATATTGATTTTGTTCCTTGTAGAATATTTCTTTGCGATCATACAAATAAGAGTTGCCTGATACCATTCCACATTCATTGAGTGGAGCCACATCACACGTTGCCTCATCCACAAACTTTGATGAAATTGAAAACTTTAAAGTGCATTTCTTTGTTATGTGCAATTTATGATTGTTTCCTATCCATTTAAGAGAGTAAGGTTTATGATGCATCTTAGTGTTTAATCCCAATTGTTTAACCACTTCCTCTGAAATGAAGTTAGATTGATATCCATTATCTATCAATGTATCGATCTTAGTATGTTTCATTATCACCCTTATGTGAAACAACTTACTTCTAGAATCATATCCATCACCAATTTTACATGTCAAACCAACTACTATGATTTTAGTCTCATCCCCTGAATCATATCCCAAGCCTATTGGTCGTGTTGTTGTTGCAACTGTTTGCCTCTATTTCCTTTCTTTGAACCACTTTGGTCTCTTCTCTGGGTGCAATTTCCAACAATGGTCATCATCGTGCCCTTCTTTCTTGCAATGTTTGCAAGAGAGCTTCTCTTCCTTTCTTTTCGCTGAATTTTCTTTCTTTCCATTCCCCTTCCTTTTGTCCTCTTTCCTTGAAGACGATTCCCCTGATACACCAACTCTTGTTTTCCCTGCTTCAATGTATGTTGCTTGAACAAAAAACTTATCAATATTAGTAGGTCCAAATATAAATACAGTGTTACAAATATGTACAGGTAAACCTCATATATACTTCATAAGAGTTTCTTGGGTATGTAATTGAATGTTTAACATTAATGCCATCTTACAAAATTCATTTGTGTATTATTGCACAGTTTTTACCTTTCTTTTTTTAAGACTTTTTCATTCAATTAAATCCTTCTCCTTATAACCCAAAGGATAAAATTTCTTTCTAAGTGCCAAAAAAAAATATTTCCATGATGGAAATACATTACCAACTTGCTATGTGTCATTTTGCAACTTACTCTTCCACTAGATGAGTGTTGTGCCTACAAGACGAAGTGATTCCAACTTGATTTGACTTGCCTCATCCTTGATTTGTTGCACACTGCAATAAACTTCCATCTATCTGACCCATTTATCAAGCCTATCAACATTGACTTCACCATCATATATGGGTAATTCAAATTTCACATCAAGCTTAAGTAAAGGCATATCATGTTTATGTTTATGTGAATGTTTTCTTGCAGTAGATTTTGAACTTGTACTTGAAGAAGAAGAAGATAATGGAGAAGAAGGAGGTGAAGGAGGAGTTTTAGGAGGATCCTCTCCTTCTTCACTCTTGTCTCATTTGGAGTATTCCCCTTGGAAAGGCCTCTTTCGTTCCAAGTAATCCTCACATAATACCTTTACCATCTCAGACATGGCGAATAAAGTCTTTTGCAACTCTATCTTGTTCTGAGACATGCCTTCTTCTAATGCCATCTCCTCACTTGAGAAGTCCTCTTTCTTGATCCAATCTCAGGATCCCCTTCTACAATATCTCCTTCACCATGACTCAACTTTTCCCTGATAATCATGCAAACTCAAAAACCAACTGTCAACCTACTCTGATACCACTTGATCTGAAATTGATCTTTAAAGACTTGGCTAAGTTTTAAGCATGTGTTCAATTACCAATTAGGAATTAATTAAAGAAGAAGAAATTAATGAGATATTACAGTAGCCATAATAAGAAATCAAGATCATAATTTAATCACAAATAATAGAAAACCATAACAAAGAAGTTTTTAACGGAGTTTGGCAAGATTGCCTATGTCTCCGAGCCTTTGTCTCAGTGGGTGAGGCTTTATTATTTCTCTTAAATGATTAAAAAGTACATAATAAAAGTGTCAAAAGGATTACAAAATGGTCTGTATGTGTTCTTCTTGACCTCAAGAATCCAACACAAATGACGACACTGAAAAAGGTTGAGTGTAGCTCTCGGAATTGGCCTGCAAAGTATACTTCATCAATGGCTTCCCTGCATAAAAAATGGCTTTGGATTTCAAAATATTCAACATTTATCCTATTATGAACTTCTCTAATGCTACCAAAAACCCTTGTTTTATATATATTTTGAGTTGGTATCCTCCTCCTCCCAACTTCCTCCCAAGATATGGCCCCAAATCAGGCTCCAGATCCCCCAATAATGGGGAAAATCCACCAAAAACAACATAAGAATCAATAAAAAATCATAATATAAAGTTAAAAAACCCATTAAATTCCAAATATTGAGTGCAAGCCCTTTCTCTTGGGATCCTGGTCACATGGAGGCTGCCATATGGCCAATCTCTAGGTGTTGGCCCCTAACCCTCCAATCCAACCCTGGTCTTTCGATCGCATGGTGCCATATGTCAGAGTCCTAATACCCCACACACACTCCTGTTGCATTCAGATCCTGTTTCTTAGCCCCTAGTCATGGGATAGCCCCCCGCCGATTGGGGCTTATTCCCAAACTTGCGCACATAACCACTTCAAATATAATCTAGCCTGTATGTTTAAACGAGGATCATACTAGCCCGGGTGGCTAACGCATTTGGTGTAGTCCATTGGCGCAACGGGAGGTCATGGGTTCGAAACTTGTAGAGGCAAATTTTTTTTTTGAATTGGCCCACATTGGACAAATCCGGGGTGCCACGTGGCACCTTGTGATTGGGCCATGTGTCACCTATAGATTAGCCTGTATCGTCCAATCATCGTACAGTCAGCAACACAATCACCAATCTAGTCACTTGCCATGTCACCTACCATACAACCATGTGTTGTTCCATGTCAGCAATACGTATTGCCCATTCACCCTACCACATCAGCTTTTGTACAACCTAGTCACACTACTACGTCAGCTTCCATACAGAATAGTAACCCTGCCATGTAAGCTTTTGTACAGCCTAGTCACTCTGCCATGTCAGCTTTCGTACATCTGAGTCACTCTACCACGCCATCATCCATATAGGCACTTGTCATCCTTACAGCCATGTGTCAGCCTATCATTGGGCCACGTCATGTATTGACTACCATGTGTCATCCATACACTACCACGTGTAAGTTTCATACTGGTCCAACTCGGCCTGAAAATGCCAAAATTGAGTGACACGTGTCACCTCCTGGTGCTACCATGTGTCCAGCTGATATCATCATGATGTCATGCTGACGTCACTTGTTGTACTATTGATGTGAGAAGTACATCCTGTTGACTTTGACCAGTTTGACTTTTTTCATGTTTAGTAAATTCGTCAAAATGCGATAAATTTCGCATACGATGTCCATTTGCGGAAAACATTATATGGACAAAATCAACACGATAAGCCAAGCATAATGGCGTTGGTTTTGTTTGATTCTGAGAACTTTTTCTTTTAGCCCTTCCTAGACCCATTTTGGATCATACATACAAAGAGATATGGATTTGTGAGACATCTCACTAGGAGAAACTTATGGATATGTTGTCAAAATAGAGAAGAAATTTAAGCAATAGAATAAGTGGGATTTTTGTTCTGAAAATCCACAACAACAAAACCATGGGAAAGGTGGCCCTAACTCACAAAACAAGGGATAGAGAAAGGAAGGAAAACCTCAAGAAAGATAGTCCAAGCCACATTCAAAGAAGGGTAATGGGAAGATGAAGAAGGACACTAGAAAATGGTGTGAGTTCCATAAAATCCCTTGGCACAACACTGATGAATGCCGCTCAAAAAAATAATTGTTGACCAATCTTAAAGAAAAAGAGTCAGACCATGGCTCAGACTCTGATTCAAAGTAGGATAAAGGAAATCGGATCATTGATGTGGAATGTATTTCTACCATCACAACTTAAAATATCCAACTAGACGAATCAAAGGAGATTGAGGAATGGGAATGCCTCTTCCATTCACAGATGTGGGTGAATGGAACCCCACTACATTTCATTGTTGACACCTGGAGCCAGAATACCCTAATCTCAATCTAGGTCATCAAGATATTGAAGCTTCCAATGATGCCACACCCCCAACCATACACCATCACTTAATTGAGCCAAGGATGAGACCTTTGTGTCATCCAGTAGTGTTACATGTGCTACAACATCAAACCCTTCAAAGATGAGGTACTATGTGATGTTTCCCCACTCAAATTTTTTGATGTTATTTTGGGACAACCTTATATGTAGAAACATCATATTTGTTATGAATCCTAACCTCATAATGTCATTATCACTTTGGGGGGTTATCCTGACAAGGTACCTAAGGTAGTTCCAACCACTACAATTTCATTGATCTCAACAAAACAGTCTGGAAGAGTAATCTCATAGACTGCAAAGTTTCTCCTCTTCATGGCTTGGTCAAATGGGGATTGAAAGGTCAATATGACCACCAAAAATTTAACATATAGTCTCTCTACACAACAAAAACAAGTGAACAATCTTGTAGAGGAATACAAATACCTCTTCACTTCACTTGTAGGGATGTATTTTCACTATCAGGTCAAACATCCAATTGGTTTTCTACCTAGTGATCCCTTTCCCAATGTTCCAATATACAATTACTCTCTTTTGGAGAATGAGGAAATAAAGTATCAAATTGATGAGTTCATTCACAAGGGCCAAATCCGACCAAGCTCCTCACCTTGTGGGAGCCCAATTGTGTTGGTGCAAAAGAAGGATGGGACATGGTGTCTCTGTATTGATTATAGAGCCCTGAATAAAATCACTGTCAATAACCCATACATGATCCCCTGTATTGAAAATATTCTTGATCAACTTAAGGGTGCCAAGTTCTTCAGCAAGATTGATCTGAATTTGAGCTATCACCAAGTTCCGATAGAATCAACTGTTGTATGGAACACAACCTTCAAATATAAAGAAGGCATGTTTGAGTGGTTGGTCATGCCTTCTATCTTGAATAATGCTCCAACGAAATTCAGCAGGATGATGGATGATATCTTGTGTCCATTCAGAAACTCTTTTGTGGTGGTGTTTTTGGATGACATCCTCATCTTCAACTGGACCTAGGAAGAGCACTTGCAACACATTTATCAAGTCCTGAGCACCCTGCAACACATTTATCAAGTCCTAAGCACCCTGCAACAACACACGTTATATGCCAACTTGGAGAAATGCTCATTTGGCATGAAAATAGTCCATTACTTAGGATAAATTGTGGATGAACATGGTATGCATGTGGATCCGACCAATATCCAAGTCATCTGTGATTGGCTAGTCCTAGAGACTCTAAAAGAGCACCATGACTTCTTAGTCCTCACCAAATTTTACCGTAAGTTCATGACGAGTTTCTCTCATATAGCTCATTTCTTAATTCAAGTGACCAAGGAGGGAGATAAAGCCAAGTTTTGTTGGTATGAATCATAGCAAAAAGCATTGCAACATCTAAAACATCGCCTCTATTCTGCACTAGTCCTCATATTGCCATATCTACAACAACCATTCGAGATTGAGATAGATGCCTTTGACTATGCTATCAATGTTGTCATCACTCAGCAGGGACATCCAGTTTCCTATCATAATGAAACACTTTCTGATGTTGTTTGTAGGTATCCCACCTATGAAAAAAAGATATACTACATTGTGTAGGCATGGAAAATGTGGAAGAACTACATTTTGGAAAATGAAACAATCATCCACACTGGTCACAAGCCTCTACGATTCATGTAGACACAAGGAAAGCTACAAAATGACCGCCATTAGAAATGGTCCACATACCAACAATAATTCCACATGAATATTAAGTACAAGAAGTGCAGCGCCAACTGTGTTGTTGACTGTCTCAGTTGGCCCCTAGTTGTATCCCTCACCATAGTTCTTAATCTTGTAGGCATGAGACCTCTAAGGGGCCAGAATTCTACAACAATGACTCTAACTTCACTACTACTTATCAAACCGTGAGTGTCAAGAAACAAGTTCTGGATTTCCACCTCTAGGATGCAGTCTTGTATTATAATTTTCATAATTATATTCCTTCAAGTTTGCATGCAAAGCTAATTTGGGAGGCACATTACAGTCAATTGGTAGGGAACTTTGAGGTGGAGAATATAGTAGCATTACTTCATAAGAATTTCTATTGGCGCAAGATTCGGCACGATGTCGACAAGTACATTAGGTTCTGCAATGCATGTGCCATTGCTAAGTCATCCATCAAGAAGAAATGGTTTTACACTCATCTCCCTACACCAAACAAACCTTGAGAATTTGTCTCCATGGATTACATGTCAAGGTTTCCCTCCACCAAACATGGTCACGATTGCGTTTTTATGGTTGTTGATTGGTTCTCTAAGATGG
Organism: Picea engelmannii; assembly: GCA_009831015.1. Taxonomy (NCBI): domain Eukaryota; kingdom Viridiplantae; phylum Streptophyta; class Pinopsida; order Pinales; family Pinaceae; genus Picea; species Picea engelmannii. The sequence continues at coordinate 13,672 of ML783612.1, read as the reverse complement.
CCATTTTGATACCCTATAAAAAGAGTATCACATTTGAGGCCATTGTTAATCTCTTCTTGTTCATTTTGGGATACCGTAAACCATCATTTCTTATAGGGACAATAGGTTCATTAACACCTTTTGGTTTATCCTATGATCTTTTATAGACACCAAGTTGACTTAATCGACTGTCTTTCATCCCCAAATAGATGGACAAATGTTGAAAAATACTGAGAGGGGGGGGGGGTGAATCAGTGTTTTGAGCTATTAATCAATTTTTCACTTTTCTTTCACTGAAAATCTTAGTCTACTTTATAGAAACCAGTTGTAGTATATTCTTATGAAAACTAGAGTACATTCAGAGATCTTATTATGAATTTATTCATTCATCAGATGTCTATTAAACAGTAATTCAGTGTAGTAATAACAAGGTAAACTAACACAGATGAATAAGACACATGAACACCAGGATTTAAGGTGGAAACCCAAACTCGGGAGAAAACCACCCCTGTCGTTGTCTCTGTCCTCAATGAATATTATTAACAGAACTTCTACAACAGTGTACTAGTGCAGACTCATACTAGTACGCAGGCCTCTACCTGTAGAAGGCTACAACCTTCTCTCATTTACCAGCCTTTTCTGGAAGGGAGCTTCAACCCCCTGAAGATAGTAGTAGTTTCTACTGAAGGGTTTAACCCTCATACTCACTGCTGACCACGTTTCATTAATTTTCACACTGGATCAAGCAGTTTCATCTAGTGGCTATGACAACCACATAAGTTATATCTAGAGTAAACACAGATCTACAGACTGCCAGGCAGCTGCAAAAGCTTCCTAAACACACATTAAATAAGTTACTAAACCTGGATATGATGCTGCAGCTCTCGTGGTTGTTCAACCTACGGTCGAGAACTCTCTGTCAGTGCAAATCTGCCGCCTGTCTGCCATAATGAGGTTCCTCCATCCTCAAACCTTCCATGTTGTCTACACAAATGACCTCAGTCACCTGTCAATTATCCCTTCTGTCAGAAAACGACCTCCACATCCTCCAAAAGGAAGACCCCTGTTGCCTATTACCATCCTTACTTGGCCTTCTGTCCCACCTGAAGAAAGGGCATCGACCCCTTCTTAAACCCCTGGGTTCAGGAACAGTTCAACGCTCATCGGGTCCCATATTTATTGCTCGGGGTAACTTGGACCCCTTTTTAAAATTTGAATTAACCCTACGCGCCTTTTGTGAATTGGGTTTCAGGATTCCTTATGTATCGGTTTCTTTGCCACTTAAATTCGCGATTTCTGAATACCCAAATTCCACCGTACTCTTGACACGCATTAGCCCTGTTGGCTATAGGCCTTGATCCATATGACCGTCAACACATGACCTCGGTCAAACCTTTTATCGGGGTTTCGGCATTTTGATGTCACCATGCACATGCCTATGGAATCCCCGATCCTCCGTTGAAGGAAATCAACGGTCCTGATCCTTTCTGGATTTGACGATCCAGATTCAATCGGGATTTCTTTCATCGCTATTTTACAATGCGCAAATCCCTTGTCATCGGGATCTCCGATTTCCCAACGACGCCCGATCCTTTGCCACGTGTCCTTCTAGATGGATGACTCTGATCTTTCGGGGTGGCCCACACACTATCTTTCGTATCGGGAAATCGCATTTCGTGATTTCGGGGTTTCTGATGCACTTGTTCATGGGAGTCGTGAAACCTCGATTCCCGATTCTTCGATACGAGCTGTGATCAACGGTCTAGATCTTGTGTTGATCTCACGGTGCAGATTCAGTCGGGATTTCGCATATCCCGAAATCGGGATTTTCGTTGCATTGTATTCTTTGCATATTGAAACCCCAATCCCCGAAACTCCGATGAAGCCTTCTGTCTACAAGTGGATGGTCCTGATCTTTGCTTGATTTAACGGCTACGATCAAATCGCAAAATCGCATATCGCAATTTCAGGGTTTTCGTTGTCGAGTGAACTAGACATTTCAAAGTCCCGATCCCCGATTCTCTGATGGCTTATCTCCCTCGCATATTTTGTAGATCTGACGACTGTCGGGTATCCGCTTCCAATCTGACGGCACAGATCACTTCTTCTGCACTCCAACTCCTACGCTTAACATCTGTGCAGCTTCTCCCGATCCAACAGCTGTCGGGATTTCCGAGTGAGATCTGACAACTCTCGGTCTCTTTCCTGTGCTCCTTGTGCATATAAGAATGCTATGCCTCCTAAGCTTATTCTCCTTGAATCCTTAAAGGATTCCGACGTATGTGCGTGATCATTCACCTCTCTGAACTTTGTCTTTTGTTTGCCTGTCATCCTGTAAAAACATGCCAACAATCCTTTGTACATCTTTCCTGTACACATGCCATCTTCATTGTTGTACTTGCCATCAATGACAAGCATATGCTACCTGTTAAACATTTCCAACAATCTCCCCCTTTGTCATTGATGGCAATACTCTTCCTCTTGTCTTTTTCCTCCCCCTTTGACATCAATGGCAAAGAGTGGGCAATGCCATGCTCCCCCTGAACCATTCAATGCTCCCCCTTAGCCAGAGCATTTAGAGATGCTCATCAACACCTTACAACCAATGGAGATTTCTGTACTTAATTAGACCTGATCCTCTGCATGGAAGAGACTACTCCCAGTTTTTGTCGGAGATATTCGAACGCTTCCCTGGGTAGAGGTTTGGTAAAGATATCAGCCACTTGTTCTTTGGAGGGAACATACTCCAATTGCACCTTTTTCTCAAGCACATGTTCTCGTAAGAAGTGATATTTGATGGGAATGTGCTTGGTCTTGGAATGCATAACAGGGTTCTTTGAGATACTGATAGCACTTGTATTGTCACACATAATAGAGATAGGAGAAGAACATTTGATTTGGAAGTCTTGAAGGGTTTGCATCATCCAAAGAAGTTGAGTGCAACAAGATGTTGCAGCCACGTATTCTGCTTCTGCTGTAGATAAGGCAATGGAACTTTGTTTCTTGCTGAACCAAGAT
>ML783611.1:618808-634768 GCA_009831015.1 Picea engelmannii | reverse complement strand
ATTTTCAGGGATTTGATCTTACTATGAGGATTTTCCTCCTAAAAATCATATTTTTTCTTTACCTTTTGTGAGGTAGTTCAAATGTAATGTTTATAGTCAAGGGATGTAATTAATGGGCCACTATGTTTTGTGATCTAGATCCAAAAGAGGAACCTCTTCCTTTTGTATAAAAGCAAGTTCATATTAAGAGGTAGGGGTTTGAGTTTGGTGGTGCTATAGGACATATTGACCTGAATTGTATACCTAGAATCTGCTACACTTTACACTAAATGGAAAAAGCATTATGATGATTAGATTGTCTCATTCTTGTGTTAAATTTATTCTCTCTTACTTCAATGCATTTGAATCTTTTATGAATAATTGGATTTATTCTGTTCATATTGAATACCAACTGTAAATATTTTGTTGGTTGCTCAATTGTTACCGAATTTGCGTTTAAGTATTTATTTCTTGTTTCTGAATGATATTTGGGATCAAGATTCTTCTATGTAAGTGAACAGATTGTAAGCTCGTAGTTTCTTTTTCTTTTGTTTAAATATCCTTATCTAGTTGATCAAAGTGATTGTCATTGACTAAGTGAATGTGGTGGAAACCTGAATTTGTAACCAAAATCTTATGTTGCCTAATTCATCCACTCCTTGACCCACAAAATGGCCTATAAACCCAAAAGCACCTACAAGCATAAACCATTGCAATAACTGAGGTTGCGTAGCTTGCCCCTTGGTATTCAAGGATAACTTTAAGGACTAACATTTTGCATGGATTATATATGAGGGGTAAAGGGCTTACATTACCTTTATTTTCATAAAGAAACCACTTTTGGGTTGTTGCAAATTAATGATGACAAAAAACCTCTAGCCTTGCTAACATACAAACATGAGGATAAGACGAATCAACATAATTCTCAACATTTTTTCTCAGTTGATATGGTGTGTAAAAATTTTAGGGATGCTTTAGAAAATCCTTGCTTGTACTTTGAACATTAAAATCCATTCAGGTTGAGGCCATTGAAAACAAATTTAATGATACAAATATCAATAGTTCTAAATGTTCTACATTAATGGACATTCATCATGAGTTTTCAACTATATATGGAAGATTTGTTGCATGTCAATTAAATGAAACACATGAATTTTTTTAAGAGAGAATCCACATTAGGGCCTTCTTGGATTAATGGTATTGATGTAGTAGGTACTACAGATCAACCTAGCAAGTTCATGAACACTATAACTCTTGTTGCGAGGTTTTTGTTGTTAATGTATGAAGTTCAAAAGTCTGATGTGGAAAATTATGGTACCATTTTGAGTTATTTCTATTGTCATCCAGGCTATCTACAACCTTCTCAAGTATTAATCATTCAGTTTCACTTGGTTGTTTTCCAAAAATAAAGGGTTGAAGATGTTGATGATATAGTTTTGTGTGGTAGACAACTTCGTGAAAAGGAAAAAGACAAGAGGACACTTGTCAAGATGGTTGATGAATGGATCATGTGAGAATCCATAAGGCATCAATTGATGAGGTAGCATCAAGAGATGTTGATGAAAGATGCATAGATATGAAAACTAATAACAACATACGATTTGAAGGAATTGGGTAAAGATTCCTTGAGACATGTTTTATATTTTTAAATAATGTATTCATAGTTGAGTGCATGTGTGCCATTGATATCGGTGGGATATGACAAAGGAAGAAACCTCTGGTATGAAAATATGGTTAAAATATTTGTGATGCATTCATGAAATTTGTATGTTATGTTTGAAATGACTTCTGGGTTGTTGTAAATGTTGCAATGAAAGGATTATATGCTGGAATACTTATAGTTGTTTGGTTGATTGAAAGTTCATATTGCAGGTAGGATGGTATTGGATATGCATATGAGTGCAAGTCCATAATGAAGACCATGTGCTACCACAAGAAAGAGCCAACCATTATGAGAAGAATCTCATACTTGATAAATATGATTTATGTATGAAACAAGTTTGAAAAAAAAGGTTGATGATTGAAATTATTAATAATGATATCTCATGGTAACTGTGTTTATATGATAAAGGTGAAATGATGGATCTATCTATGATGGATAGATGATAGAACGCACATTAAAACCCCATGGTATGCCTTGATTTTCATTGATATGTGCTATGTTATTTTAGAACAAACTAGAGGGACACCTTGGTTGTAAGACTCTATAAGTCTATGTGCTCGTCTTGTGCAAGGAAGCCTTGGCAAATGATGGATCGTCCAAGGGAATTTGTAGAAGAGAAGAATATGCATAAGCCTGGAGGGTGAGTGTCTGCGAGGAAGAGGAGACTTGAATGATTCATGTTACATGTTAGCTGGGATCATGAGTGCATTGGGTGTATCTGAGAAAATAGTGAGCTGATTTCTATCTATGGAAACCATATGGAGCAGATACATACTCATATAGATAAGTATTGTACTGGATTGCATACTTTATCTTGGGTTATTTACATTCCAATTGTGAATTGAAATTCATGGATTGGATTCATATTGATGAAATATTTAATGCATAGAAATGGCTATGATATATATGTTTACTATCATGATTGTTGTAGGGATGTGCTTAAATACTAAATATTGGAGATGTACCAAGACAATGAAGAGAATAAAATTGCAGATATAGTTGAAGAATGATGACATAAACATTGTTGCAGTAATAGAAAAATGAGGATGGTGTTATTCCAAGGGGGAGGAGATGTAATATCCTAGTTTAATCCTCTTGAATATTGTAAGTATTTTATTTTGTAATTAATAAAGAAGAAGATCAATACCAACTTATCTTGAGCGCTTGTAGGGGCTATGATACCACAAGAGGGGAAAGGTGAGGGGGTCTAAGGGGATTTTATGCCTAAAAACATATACCTTATGTTACTTTGAACCTTCAACCATTTCAAAATATGAGTTGCTAAGTTAAAACAGGTTAATAGGAGTGGAGGAAACAAATTTTTTCAATCTAAGCCATCATTTTCTAAAAGCTAGCAAGTTGTCTCTCCTACATTCTTCGAACTAGGAAAGAAGTTGAATTGGAATTCTCTTGCCATGAGGCATGCACGAAAAAATCGAATGCTGAAGAGGATGATGTTGGGAAAATGGCGGGGGGGATTTTTAGAGGGTTAGACAACAAAAAAATATTGTGAAGTCCATGATAGAACAAACCATCCATGAAAGGAATATTTTAGACCTGGAAAAAGTGTCAAGAAACCAAGGGGATTCTGCAGAGGCTTGAGATATCAACCTAGACTTTCTTATGCCTACACTAAAGAGGACTTGGGGGAGGTATTTCTGAGGGATTGTGTACCATAGAAGGAAATAATCCTTGTGATGTTTGGGGAAGGTAATGTGAGTTCCTAAGAGTTGTTATGTCCTCAAGAAGCTCAATAGTAAAAATGACTTGGTTGGACCTATTTTAGTTTTAAATTAATATTTTTCTCGTCCTACTTTTCCTTAGTGGTATCATAGCCCAACTAGGGAGTGGTGTCCGTAGCAGAATACCTACGGTTGGGTGGAAATCACTCACTCAGCTAATTGTTTGGCCTGGAACATTCAATAGATAAGTATTTCATCTTTGTTTCTGGTAATTTTTTACATATTTTGATTTTGTTGACAAAATATGTATGGTTCATGGTTAGATAATTGAATATTTCTGAGTATTTTTTAGCTTTTATCTTAGTTGTGTATATGGACTATTTTGAGCTATCGGATTATAATCTTGGTTCAAATGAGAATTGATATAACGAGATTTATGGGGTATTTTTCTTTTATACTTCTTAAATTAGTTCCTTCTACATTTTTTAAGGAACGCCAAAACCCACATCGAATTTATATCTATGACCGGTTTTCTGTTGTGGTTTACTCAACATATCTAATATCCATGAACATAGTAGGAACCATGAATATGTTATTTATTTTATGTGCATATATTGTCATATTTAGTTTATGGTATGATATGCCTCCTGATTTTTTACTATGGATCTCCATCTAGTGAATACATAATTTCTTTTGATGTTTTCATAACCCTTCATCTGTGTGTGTTAGAGAGAGGGTTGAGAAGTAATATATGGCATTGGTCAAGGTTTTGATGTTTATATCCATGCACGTCCCATGGTTATTTGTATACTTGAACCTGGTTGAAACCTGATAGTATTATGCAGTGGGTTATTTTCCAGATATATGGCATTTGAAAAATTTTGGTGATCATGAGGATATCTCAAACCACAATGGAAGGAAATCACTGCTCATAATTCCAACAACCATCTTTTGGTTGTTTCTAGCAATAAAAGAAAATTTTGGTGGGAGATCAAGCTGGATTTCTTATGTGAGATTGTCATTATTAGAAAAGGGCTTACTACTAAATAGAAATTGATAGAGCCTTGCAAGCATAGGTGGTTATATTTTCTCATAATTGAAATGGAGAATCATGTTTTGCCTAGATTCATTAAGAATTAGCACAACATCAAAATGAAGATGTTTCAGGACTGTTTTAGGAAATTTAATAGTGGTAGGAAGTGTGATAATAGTGTGACCCTTATTCAACAACAATTTTAGCAACTTGTAGGACACATTTATTCTCAACAAATTGAATATATTGAGATAGAAGCGTTTACACTTGAAGGATTGATCAAGCTAGCAATGGGAATCTTGGAAGTCTTTTACTTGTGCATTGATTACAACAACAATTCCATTTCACTTCATGTTGTAGATATTAAGCAAGTTTTGGGATCTATAATCTAAACTTAGTTGTCCATTAACTAATGAAGTTCTAGTTGTAAGGGGACATTATATTGATATGAGTGGCATCATGAAATGGTGACAGGAAGACCCCATATTTATCTCATATATGAAGCATAACTATTCTACAATATTGTAGGCTTTGTTGTGTTAATTCCTAAGGTTTATTCCCAATGTTAGGGGTTGTTGTTGTGACTAATATTTCAAGATATATTCTGACTTATCTTGGGCACCTTTTTCTTGAACATCTCTCAAATGGTAATGAGGCATGTTTTGGTCTCAATTTTGGCCTTTTTATATCTGCAAAAGGTGATTTTATTTACTGATGAGGGTGTTAGACTTTGGATTTTTGGGAAGTGCATCTATTGTTGGAATACTTGTTGTTGCTATTCGATGAAAGTGAATTGACACTGCAAATGCACTTAGAGATAATGCTTTTAAAAAAAATTCTTCAACTCAAGTATGATCCTATGTCATTTGGGGTTATATTTTTGAGCAAGGTATACTTCATATGCATCAGAAGAGAGCATTTTTGGTTATGAAGAGGTGGTCATTTAATAAATGATATTTATTTCTTCATGAACTATGATGGAATTGTCAAGTGCCATGAACAAATACTATTAATATGCACTATATGTAAGATGAAACCATACATATTGTTCATATCAGAAGAATTTTATTAGTCTACAATGAAATCAAGGAAATTTGTGTAGTGATTTCTTGGTGGGGAATGCTAAATCTTTAAAGTTCCTTCAAGTATGTTTCTAGCTTCAAGAGACTGGGTAGTCCCAACAAACTGTATTTAGCATATGACCAGTTCTTAACTTGTTGCTTAACAAACTTGAGTTCATTCTCTTGTAGATAAAACATAGTCTTGGCAGTTGGAAATTAATGATGATGGTGTATTCATATTTACAAGTTTATTACAATTGGTCTCCTTAGAATGAATGTTGTGTTGGACCTTGAATGGTAATTTTTTTTTATTATTATTGTCAATCTATTTATATCTCAATTTATTGGGCCCATTGTGTTGATAAACTCAAGTCATCGGTGCTTAGGGATGTAGTATAAAAAATGGTTCAAATTGGGAAAAATAATAAAGCACAGGGATCATAAAGCTTGTATTTCTCTTGGGATAGGTTTTAATGTAAGCTTGATATTAAAGCAACTTAGAAGAAGAATAGGGAAATAGTAGTGTTTAGGGATGAAAAATAGGTGGACAAGGATGGTTGGGTGTGCAGTGAATATGTGGTGGACAAAGATGATGAAGGGTGGGGAGGTGGGTAAACTTAAAGCAACTTAGAATAATATTAGGGAAATAGTGGTATTTGGGGATGAAAAATAGGTGGACAAGGATGGGTGGGTGTGCAGTGGACATGTGGTGGATGACAGTGATAACAGGTGGGGAGGTGGGTTTTATACTACCAATAATGAATATTTACTAGTCTTATGTAAAGTTTAATAGAGATCATGCCTGTAAGAGCCTCACCTAGAGTGGTGACTGTAACCTCCATCACACTAGCATAGATGGACATCTTGGACGACCAATGTTTTAAGAAAAATTGATTGAGTCGCCTTGGCCCATAGGCAAGGCACATGTTGGACAGATGCCTTATCCCATTGGCAAGGTATACTTCATATGAGTTGGGAACCTTGGCCCATTGGTAAGGTACACCAACGTAGACAGACTTGGGAACACCTGTGGATAAGCATGGTGCACTACAGATAGTGACAAGTTGGATGCACCAAAGGAGTTGAACAAACTTGGCTAGAGGAAAAAGTGATTTCTATAGGTAGCCTCATTCACAACATGCACTTGGCATGGTGGACAAGTTGGCTTGGGAGGTTTAATGACTTGGTTTCCTAGACTTATATAGATTGATGGAGTTGGGAAATCAACACTTAGGGGTTGTGATAGACGGTTGAGGTTCCTTCAGGCATAATTTTTCGTAGACCAAAACCATGGGTCACACTCACCGAACATCCTCCTTTGGGAATGCATCCATCGGATTCCATGAGCATGTTGTTGGACTCACTTAGGTGTGACCAAATTAACTCGAGTGAATTAGGCACAATCATGTGGACTGGAATGAGTTAGGTGCACTTGGGATGACAACGCGAACCAAGATGAGTGGATCGAGTTTCCTTTAGATGACTTGAGATAGATCAAATAAGTTGGCCTACTTAGGTGTAATTGGGAACACTTGGGCCAGTTAGATAAAATGATTGGGCATGCAGGACTAGTAGGGTAGGCTTGATATGAATTTTGTAGATGGGATGACCTAGGCAGATGGGAGGACTTGGGTGGATGGAACGATCGAGCGAGCTTGGGATGACCTCAATGTACCTGACATAGTTTTGGAATGACACGATGGAATGAACAATAGACAAGTCACCGAAGATGAGAAAGTCAACTAAATGAAACTTGGGTCTGCCTTAGGTGGATGGGGATTGTTAGTGCATGAAATGAGTCATATGTGTGTGTGTGTGTGTGTGTGTGTGCCTCAAATTGAAAAGGCATGAAGGAGGATACACAAGATCACACAATAAGGAGTTCTACGATTGTGCCATGTTCAGGGTTGGGCACAATGGAACAACTTGCACTACCTAAGTGAGATGAAGAGTGAAATAGGCCCCGTAGAAGATAGGCCTATAGAAGCTTCAAGGGTTGGATTGTGAAAAGGTGTTGGGAAATTTGTGATGATGTTGTTTTGTATATTTTAACCTTGTACAATATTTACTGCAAACAGATTTTCAGTAAAAGAACAGAAAATATACAATGTCAAATACAAACATTACACAAATATTTTTCCCCCGGAAACCCAAACCGGGAAAACCAACATATTCTATATATTCATTCATTGTGATACATTGTTTACAATACAATATACATATAGGATCCAACGACATCCAAAACCCTAACCCAATGACCTGGATTAGTCAACAACCCTAATTCCTTAACTAGAAATAGAAAACCATCGGAAAAAACCATGTGCCAAAAAAATGTCCAACAATGGACATGAAAATCGAGGAAAAACAAAAAAACGAGGCAAAAAAGTGACATGTTTCCCAAGGGGAAAAAATCACTACTACTCGTACAAAGAATATAACACATACTCGACATTCTCCCACTTGTTGGTTTCTTTGCATACAAGGGGTTACAAGGTTACATAGTCAACAATCTAGGGCAACAATGCCCATGGATCCTCTACACTAAGAGAACTTCTCAGTGCTCACATATTTTATTAATGAATCTGCAACATTCTTCAAAGTGTCCAACTTCATCAACAACACTTTATTTTATTCAACCATGTCTCTCACAAAGTGATATTGAATATCAATATGCTTTGTCTTTGAATGATAAGTCAAGTTCTTCTCTAGAAAAAAATGCACTCTAACTGTCACAATCTATGAGGATCTTCTTCTTCTGATTCATCATCCTTTAAATCAATCTCTATTTTTTCTGGTTCTTCCTTAATTGGTAGGACTTCCTGTTTAACATCATCCTTCATTTCTATAAATACCACATCTCGACTATACACTACCTTATTAGTTTCTAGGTTCCAAAGCTTATAACCTTTGAGACCATCTTTATACCCAATAAAGATACACTTTTCAGCCTTCTTATCTAGATTACTCATGTTTTCCTTTGGAACATGAACATATGCCTCACAAACAAATACCTTGAGATGTGTGATAGAAGGTTTCTTACCAGTCCATAACTCTTGTGGAGTCTTTTCATCCAGTGCTGATGAGGGTGATCTGTTGACCAGGTAACATGCAATACCCACTTCTTCAACCCAAAATTCTTTCCCTAACCTGGCACCACTGAGCATGCACCTTGCTTTTTCCATCAACATCCTACTCATCTTTTCTGTAACTCCATTCTGTTGAGGTGTATATGGAGTAGTCTTCTGCCTTGCTATACCACACTTCTTACATAATTCTTCAAATTCATTCCTGCAGAACTCTCTGCCATTATCTGTCCTCAACGCCTTAATTATTTTCTTTGTTTGATTCTCAACAAGAGCCTTAAACTCTTTAAACCTGTCAAAGACTTCATATTGCTTCCTGAGGAAATATATCCAAGTATTCCTCGAGAAGTCATCTATAAATGAGACATAGTACATAGATTTTCCCAATGATGGGACTAACACAAGTCCAACAACATCACTATGAATTAGTTGTAAAATTCCTTCTGCCCTCGTTGCACTAGAGGGTAATCTTATTCGATTCTACTTCCCATATACACAATGTTCACAGAAATCAAAATCCAGAGAGAAGTTAGACATACCTTCAACCATACCTTTACCATGTAGTAGTCGAAGACCCTTCTCTCCAATATGCCACAGCATAACCTTTTCTCCAGAGACTATAGGAGTTCTTTCTTCTTCAACTCTAATATCAGGAACAATGGAACTATTACACCCATCACTGATAGTTCTTCCTTGCAGCTTATACAAAGTTCCAAACTGAACTCCCTTCAACAACAACATTTCCCCTCGAACCATCCTGCAGGTTTCCTTTTCAAATATTGTTTTCACCCTTGCATCGTCCATTTTACTTACATAAATCAAATTTCTGGCCAATCCTGGGATGTGCAGAACACCAGGTAGTGTTCTAATCCTTCCATCTATGAGCCTCAACTTGAATTTGCCAAGACCTATGATTTTGATTGTCGAGTCATCACCTAAGAAAACATTACCTCCATCATACCTTTTATATTCACAGAACCACTCCATGTGGGGAGTCATATGAATTGATGCACCTGAGTCAACCAACCATGCCTCATGATCTGCATGTGTGTTTGAAGAAGCCAAGTACACATCCCCTCCTTCTTCCTTGGAGGTCTTTTCTTTTGTAGAAGGAGATTCTTCAAATCCCTTCTTTTTTTCAACTTTGGATCTACACCGCTTCTTGTACTTCCCTTCTTTTCCACATCTCCAACATACCTTTACAAACTTTCTGGGAGATTTAGATCTACCCTTAGACTTAGATCTCCCACTTGAGAACTTAGATCTATTTCTTTCCTAGGAGCGTCCTCTTGCAAATAATGTGTCTGTGCTCTGTCCTTCCATATTCTTCCGTCTCATCTCCTCCAACAACAAGGATAAGACCACTTCATCAAATTTCAAGGAAGTTATATTACTACCTATGGACACAACCAAACTATCCCATGAGTCTGGTAAAGAACATAGTAAACCGATACACTTATCTTCATCTGAAATTTTAATCTCAACAGATACTAACTGACTTACCATAGTATTGAAGGCATTCAAATGCTCTTCCATCGAGTCTCCATCTCTCATCCTCAAGTTATACAACTTCTTTCTCAGGAATAGTTTATTTACTAGGGACTTATACTGATACAACTTCCCCGATTTATTCCATAAATCCTTGGTTGTAGCTTCCTTTGACACATTCAATAATATTGAATCTGAGAAACACAGTCGAATTGTTCTCTTCGCCTTCTGATCGAACTTTTTCTAGTTATCTGCTAAAGTTCTTGTAGGTGTAGTACCTGGATCTACCGCGATCCACTGATCTTTGTCCACCAATAGATCTTCCATCTTGAGCTTCCAAAGCTCAAAAACTTTTCCCATTAAACTTCTCGATCTCCATTTTCAAATTTCTCGCCATTTCTTTTCACCTGGAAAATCAATACCACAGATCTCCCACTGTAACAAGGCTTATCATAGTCTCGAGCCAAACCCTTCACCACAAAGGTGTCCCCGTGAAGCTACCAAATGTAGATTTTAACCTTGTACAATATTTACTGCAAACAATTTTTCAGTAAAAGAACAGAAAAAATACAATGGAAACTACAAACATTACACATAGATTTTTCCCCTAGAAACCCAAACCGAGAAAACCAACATATTCTATATATTCATTCATTGTGATACATTGTTTAAAATACAATATACATATAGGAGCCAACGACATCCAAAACCCTAACCCAATGACCTGGATTAGTCAACGACCCTAATTCCTTAACCGGAAATAGAAAACCATCGACAAAAACCATGTGCCCAAAAACTGCCCAACAATGGGCATGAAAATCAAGGCAAAAATGTGACATGCTTCCCGAGTCAAAAAAATTTACTACTACTCGTACAAATAATATAACACATACCCAACACGTTTTACCTTGATTTCTTGTACATCTGTAATTGAGTTGTAGGTAGGTGGTCGAGTTCCCCCTTTGTATCATGTAAACATTTTTTGTATAATAAAGTGTTTAGGCACTTGGCTTGGGTGTTGGCCATCATAGTTGTATTGTGTATTGTGGATGCTTTATTCACTGTTGGATGTTTATGTTCCTCGCATACTATTAATTGGCGAAGTTGTAATATTGGCCAAGTGTTGTGTTGTTGGGATGTTTTAAGGTTGCAGTTGGACGCATGTCTAGTGTTGTTTGTTGGATGAACTAAGTGAGTTAGGCTTGGCTAGGCATCTAACTTGTTGTAGCCTAAGGAAAAGTTATGGGAAAACCTTAAGTGAAGAGACATAGTCTGATTGTAGTAGGTGTAGGTTAGTCAAGCAACTGCGATTGAGGCAAGGCAGTTTTTCACAACCACAAGTGTTGGAATGAATTAGGCACACCAAGTCCGAGAGAAAAAATCTAGGTGGATTGCAGGTCTATGACACCGCCCATCTAAAAAACATTTCATATGTAATTAGTGGACAAACTCATTCCCTTCTCAATATAAATTCTTCCCTATATTCGATAGGAATTTTGTAGGAAGTTATAATTTTACTTGATTGGTGGAAAGCTTCACCATATAACTTTTCCCTCAAGGGTTTTGGCCTATATTAAAATGACCTATATCTTAATTTTGAAAAAATGAATAGATCAAGGTGTAAATGTGACATGATGAAAAATAAGAGAAAAATGTTGAATTTTTATTTCAATTATGGTTTAGTTTGGGAGGAGCTTGAAGATGCTCTCGGTGAGTATGTTATTGTCAATTGTAATAGAGTAAGCCAATCTTGTAGCTAATAGACCCTCTTTCCAATCACAACTATGTTAAGAATTCAATAGAAAATTTAAGTTGACTAAAATTTTATCATGATCCAAGCCCCTTGCATAGTGAAATGATGTCCTTAAAAGTTTTGTCCAATTTTAAATCAATCCAGCTAAAAATCCTTGATCAATAAAAAAATTGATACAAGATTAAAAAGTAATTTAAATCTTTCAAGTATTTTAGCAAAATCTTTGGAATATTTAAATACACTTACAAAAGAATAGAGCATGCTTAAAATTTATGCACGTTTCTTATTGAATTTATAATAAAAAATGATTATTTCCCGACAAGATTAACTTACTTTGTGATTGAATGCAAGTCGTTCGGGAAAAGATCTAGTCGAATTTGAGAAGCGGAGAATTTTGTTTGCTAAAATTGTGTAAACAAAAGGCTGATAAAGCACACTGAACGCCCCATTTCGAGTGAACTTTCTCGAAATCCAACAAACCCTTTACATCGAGATTTTAAGATAATGAGATAACAGATTTGAGTCGTTTCAGCTGCTGAATTTGAGTAAAAACGTGCCAAAAAGAATCAAAAAATAGGGGTTGAGTGTCCAGTGTCCACCATGGTGTCGTTAACACATCGTGCATAGAAGTGTAGGTCGTTAGTGTAGTTTAAACGTTTTTTTTTTTTTTTTCTTTATTTTTTAGTTTGATTTTGTTCGAAATTTTGTAGTTTGATTTTGTTCGAAATTTTGTGAAGAATGATTGGATCTATAAATTTGAGTGGTTAGATTTATATTAATTTGAATGGTTAGATTTGTATAGTAAAAATGTTTTTTTTGAGTTTTCAACATAATTTATTTATACATTCAAAATTTACCAAATTCGGATAAAAAAAAAAAATTTAACCAACGCCTACGTCGTTCACACAGCGTGCATAAAAGTCTATGTGGCTGACGTCAACACGCGACCTATATCATCTCGATAAAACATAGATACCGAAAGCTAATGTGAGGAGGGGCCAACACGCATTCTACCCCTTCCGCGAAGCTTACCATAACACTGTCCGCAACCGGCGTGGGTGGTCCAACAAGTTAAGTGGCCATTGGAACACCCCCATCCCCTGCTGACATATGCCTGCCTGGCCGTACATTGGAATATACCTTCATCCCATCCCAGGTCCCTTCTTTCCCTGTAGTTAGTGACTAGAAATGCAAGTTTGCTGCCCCTGTAATTTTGTGGAGACAGACCGACATTGTATAGTCGTGAGAGTTGGGATTTCCATCTCAAACGCTTCTCGAGTTGGTATCCATTTCTATTATCAAGTATGGCTCTCTTTGAAGCTGCAGCCATTCAAATAGCTATGGAGAAAGGATTAAAGGAGCTGGGAGGAGTTGCTAACTCCATAATTTCCAGCAAAACATGGGGTGAAAAACTGGAGGAAACTGTCTCGTTGCTAAAGCCTACCATTGATGAATATATAGAGATAACTTCCTACCCAGATTTATCAGCACAGAGAAGTGAGCAGTTCAAAGAATTTCAAGCGGTACTGCAGAGTGCCCGTGACCTTGTGCAAGGTTCAGACCAAATACATAGCCTTGATATAAAGGGAATGTACGACTACGGAAATAAAGTCCTAGAGTTCAACAAGGAAATCAAGGATTTCATCGGTATTCAAGGCCCGCCCAACCTCGCCCGTGATTTGCAGAAACTAATTGCAGATGTCAGGGATCTTGGCCGGCGATTCGAACTAATGGAACGTCTCATCCTTCAAAACATCAACCCAACTCAGCTATCTCAGATCCCCATTGATGGAATACATGGAGCTACAGCCGCTCAAATGTCCAACAGCTTCAACTCCCAAGTCCCGGATATGCCAAACGAGGTGGTGGGTTTGTATAAACCTATCAATGATGTCAAACAAATTCTCAGGAGAAGTGATGTTAATATCGTTGGAATAACAGGGATGGGCGGGAGCGGCAAAACCACTCTTGCATCAGCGCTTTGCAACGATCCCGAAGTCCAAGGTAACAACAATTCTGCTCTTTTTAAAAATTTGTTCCATTTTATGCTTTCATGACCTTAGTTTCTAAGGTTTATTCTCTTTGTGATCTTCAGCTTCCTTCCAACACAATATACTTTTCATTACTGTCTCACAGCTTCATCGAAATGAAAACTGCCTTTTTGAGATTTTAGAGACTATGTGGGATCATATAATTGGTGGTCATAGGCCTCATTTCCGGAGCATAGAGGATGCACGCAACCAACTGCAGAATAATCTTAAGCGAATTGCAGAAAGGACATATCGGCCAACTTTGGTGGTTTTGGATGATGTTTGGTCGCGATCAAATCTGAAAAACTTGCTGTTTACAGCAGAAGGATACAAGACAATTATCACAACCAGACATAATTCTACCATTCCAGATATAGATGGTACCCGTTTGTATGACATGCCTGTGTTGGAGGGCGCTGACGCCCTGTCACTTTTCTGTTTCTGGGCCTTTAGTCAGACTTCGATTCCAGCCACAGCGAAGGAGGATCTTGTTAAACAGGTATGAATTAGACATTCTATTCATAATCTCATGTATCCGAACTGTTTCTCTATCCTAATGTTGTTGTGCACTACATAATAGTCATCAGATTCCAATCTATTTTTGATGGCAAAGGTTCGTTTCATGACTACCACTAAGCCAGTTCAGTATTATTAATGTTGTCAAAATACCAAGTTTACAATCGATTTGCAACAGAAAGAGCATTTCTGTATAATATAACTCCAGTAAAAGTTGTAATACTGTGTATTTGTGCAGAAAAATAGCATTCCAGTAAAGTTGTAATACTGTGTATTTGTGCAGAAAAACAGCATAAAGTTTAACTGGTACTAGATTTGTAGGTTGCAGCAGAGTGTAAGGGTTTACCACTTGCCCTCAAGGTGATTGGAAGTTCTTTGCACCGTAAACCGCGGCCAGTATGGGAAATTGCAAAGGAGAAGCTTTCCAGAGCTGAACCTATTTCGGAAGATCACAAAGATGATCTTCTTAGTCGTTTGGAAACAAGTATAGATATCCTCAATGATAAAGAGAAACAGTGCTTTTTAGACTTGGGGGCATTTCCCAAAGGTAGAAAGTTCAGTGTAGATTCATTATTGGACATTTGGGTATATGTCCGAGGGATGGAATGGCCGGAAGCTTTTGAGGTCTTGTTAGAATTTGCAAGTCGAAATCTCATGATTCTCACAGGCTATCCAGGGTATAAAACTTGTTATATTTGCATGCTTTCATGATTGTTTCGATTGCTCCGCGTCTTTATCTGTGTTTTTCAAATTAATTTCTTGTGCTTGCGGCATCCTTCGACTTGGATAGAACATGCACTTTGCAGAAAAGTTCATACTTGCTACTTTTTTTATGTAAAAAAGCACACAACAAAGAAATTTAAGGCTCGAGTTTATTTACATGATTTCTAAAAGAAATAGAAACCAGGAGGGTAAGATAAATTGATATTAGTATCAAACTAGAGATAGAAGGGGGTCTTTGAGTTCAACATTATTGCATTGGCTAATATAAAAAGGTTTTAATGTGTTAGGACTGCGGCCATCGAATATAGCTGTGCCTCTGATCTTTCTTTTTCTCAGCATGATGTAATGCGAGATTTGGCCTTCCATCTGTCAAGCCAGGATAGTAACATTCATTGTAAAAGACTTTTTATGCCTCGCAAGGAGGCCAAAATTCCCACAAAATGGCAAAGTTCTCTGAAATATCAGTCATCTGGTGCTCAGTTTGTTTCAGTTCATACAGGTTGGGCTGCTCATGAATTGAATAATTATTAGTTCAATTTACTACTTTACTAAACTGTTTAATAAACATTTTTTACTCCTTCAATTTACTAGCATTCCAAAGTTATCAAGGGGTTTGATAAGCATAGTATTCCAAACTCATTAAGGGGGTTTGATAAGCATTTTTTTAGAATGTAATATTGATTTTTACATTTTGGGATTTGGCAGGTGAAATGGAAGAGCAAGATTGGTGTCAAATAGATTTTCCTGAAGTGGAAGCTTTGACTTTATTTTTTGAGGCAAGTCAATATTGTCTTCCAACTTTATTACAGAGAATGCCCAAACTAAAGGTTATTATGATATACAATTACAGTTCTAAGCGTGCAATACTTAGTGGGTTGCCAAGCTTTTCTTCACCTGTTCAGATTAGGTCTGTACTTCTTAATAAGTTGATTGTACCTCTTCTTTATGA
>ML783611.1:604336-618708 GCA_009831015.1 Picea engelmannii | reverse complement strand
GTAAGAAACCTTCTATCACACATCTCAAGGTATTTGTTTGTGAGGCATATGTTCATGTTCCAAAGGAAAACATGAGTAATCTAGATAAGAAGGCTGAAAAGTGTATCTTTATTGGGTATAAAGATGGTCTCAAAGGTTATAAGCTTTGGAACCTAGAAACTAATAAGGTAGTGTATAGTCGAGATGTGGTATTTATAGAAATGAAGGATGATGTTAAACAGGAAGTCCTACCAATTAAGGAAGAACCAGAAAAAATAGAGATTGATTTAAAGGATGATGAATCAGAAGAAGAAGATCCTCATAGATTGTGACAGTTAGAGTGCATTTTTTTCTAGAGAAGAACTTGACTTATCATTCAAAGACAAAGCATATTGATATTCAATATCACTTTGTGAGAGACATGGTTGAATAAAATAAAGTGTTGTTGATGAAGTTGGACACTTTGAAGAATGTTGCAGATTCATTAATAAAATATGTGAGCACTGAGAAGTTCTCTTAGTGTAGAGGATCCATGGGCATTGTTGCCCTAGATTGTTGACTATGTAACCTTGTAACCCCTTGTATGCAAAGAAACCAACAAGTGGGAGAATGTCGAGTATGTGTTATATTCTTTGTACGAGTAGTAGTGATTTTTTCCCCTTGGGAAACATGTCACTTTTTTGCCTCGTTTTTTTGTTTTTCCTCGATTTTCATGTCCATTGTTGGACATTTTTTTGGCACATGGTTTTTTCCGATGGTTTTCTATTTCTAGTTAAGGAATTAGGGTTGTTGACTAATCCAGGTCATTGGGTTAGGGTTTTGGATGTCGTTGGATCCTATATGTATATTGTATTGTAAACAATGTATCACAATGAATGAATATATAGAATATGTTGGTTTTCCCGGTTTGGGTTTCCGGGGGAAAAATATTTGTGTAATGTTTGTATTTGACATTGTATATTTTCTGTTCTTTTACTGAAAATCTGTTTGCAGTAAATATTGTACAAGGTTAAAATATACAAAACAACATCATCACAAATTTCCCAACACCTTTTCACAATCCAACCCTTGAAGCTTCTATAGGCCTATCTTCTACGGGGCCTATTTCACTCTTCATCTCACTTAGGTAGTGCAAGTTGTTCCATTGTGCCCAACCCTGAACATGGCACAATCGTAGAACTCCTTATTGTGTGATCTTGTGTATCCTCCTTCATGCCTTTTCAATTTGAGGCACACACACACACACACACACACACATATGACTCATTTCATGCACTAACAATCCCCATCCACCTAAGGCAGACCCAAGTTTCATTTAGTTGACTTTCTCATCTTCGGTGACTTGTCTATTGTTCATTCCATCGTGTCATTCCAAAACTATGTCAGGTACATTGAGGTCATCCCAAGCTCGCTCGATCGTTCCATCCACCCAAGTCCTCCCATCTGCCTAGGTCATCCCATCTACAAAATTCATATCAAGCCTACCCTACTAGTCCTGCATGCCCAATCATTTTATCTAACTGGCCCAAGTGTTCCCAATTACACCTAAGTAGGCCAACTTATTTGATCTATCTCAAGTCATCTAAAGGAAACTCGATCCACTCATCTTGGTTCGCGTTGTCATCCCAAGTGCACCTAACTCATTCCAGTCCACATGATTGTGCCTAATTCACTCGAGTTAATTTGGTCACACCTAAGTGAGTCCAACAACATGCTCATGGAATCCGATGGATGCATTCCCAAAGGAGGATGTTCGGTGAGTGTGACCCATGGTTTTGGTCTACGAAAAATTATGCCTGAAGGAACCTCAACCGTCTATCACAACCCCTAAGTGTTGATTTCCCAACTCCATCAATCTATATAAGTCTAGGAAACCAAGTCATTAAACCTCCCAAGCCAACTTGTCCACCATGCCAAGTGCATGTTGTGAATGAGGCTACCTATAGAAATCACTTTTTCCTCTAGCCAAGTTTGTTCAACTCCTTTGGTGCATCCAACTTGTCACTATCTGTAGTGCACCATGCTTATCCACAGGTGTTCCCAAGTCTGTCTACGTTGGTGTACCTTACCAATGGGCCAAGGTTCCCAACTCATATGAAGTATACCTTGCCAATGGGATAAGGCATCTGTCCAACATGTGCCTTGCCTATGGGCCAAGGCGACTCAATCAATTTTTCTTAAAACATTGGTCGTCCAAGATGTCCATCTATGCTAGTGTGATGGAGGTTACAGTCACCACTCTAGGTGAGGCTCTTACAGGCATGATCTCTATTAAACTTTACATAAGACTAGTAAATATTCATTATTGGTAGTATAAAACCCACCTCCCCACCTGTTATCACTGTCATCCACCACATGTCCACTGCACACCCACCCATCCTTGTCCACCTATTTTTCATCCCCAAATACCACTATTTCCCTAATATTATTCTAAGTTGCTTTAAGTTTACCCACCTCCCCACCCTTCATCATCTTTGTCCACCACATATTCACTGCACACCCAACCATCCTTGTCCACCTATTTTTCATCCCTAAACACTACTATTTCCCTATTCTTCTTCTAAGTTGCTTTAATATCAAGCTTACATTAAAACCTATCCCAAGAGAAATACAAGCTTTATGATCCCTGTGCTTTATTATTTTTCCCAATTTGAACCATTTTTTATACTACATCCCTAAGCACCGATGACTTGAGTTTATCAACACAATGGGCCCAATAAATTGAGATATAAATAGATTGACAATAATAATAAAAAAAAATTACCATTCAAGGTCCAACACAACATTCATTCTAAGGAGACCAATTGTAATAAACTTGTAAATATGAATACACCATCATCATTAATTTCCAACTGCCAAGACTATGTTTTATCTACAAGAGAATGAACTCAAGTTTGTTAAGCAACAAGTTAAGAACTGGTCATATGCTAAATACAGTTTGTTGGGACTACCCAGTCTCTTGAAGCTAGAAACATACTTGAAGGAACTTTAAAGATTTAGCATTCCCCACCAAGAAATCACTACACAAATTTCCTTGATTTCATTGTAGACTAATAAAATTCTTCTGATATGAACAATATGTATGGTTTCATCTTACATATAGTGCATATTAATAGTATTTGTTCATGGCACTTGACAATTCCATCATAGTTCATGAAGAAATAAATATCATTTATTAAATGACCACCTCTTCATAACCAAAAATGCTCTCTTCTGATGCATATGAAGTATACCTTGCTCAAAAATATAACCCCAAATGACATAGGATCATACTTGAGTTGAAGAATTTTTTTTAAAAGCATTATCTCTAAGTGCATTTGCAGTGTCAATTCACTTTCATCGAATAGCAACAACAAGTATTCCAACAATAGATGCACTTCCCAAAAATCCAAAGTCTAACACCCTCATCAGTAAATAAAATCACCTTTTGCAGATATAAAAAGGCCAAAATTGAGACCAAAACATGCCTCATTACCATTTGAGAGATGTTCAAGAAAAAGGTGCCCAAGATAAGTCAGAATATATCTTGAAATATTAGTCACAACAACAACCCCTAACATTGGGAATAAACCTTAGGAATTAACACAACAAAGCCTACAATATTGTAGAATAGTTATGCTTCATATATGAGATAAATATGGGGTCTTCCTGTCACCATTTCATGATGCCACTCATATCAATATAATGTCCCCTTACAACTAGAACTTCATTAGTTAATGGACAACTAAGTTTAGATTATAGATCCCAAAACTTGCTTAATATCTACAACATGAAGTGAAATGGAATTGTTGTTGTAATCAATGCACAAGTAAAAGACTTCCAAGATTCCCATTGCTAGCTTGATCAATCCTTCAAGTGTAAACGCTTCTATCTCAATATATTCAATTTGTTGAGAATAAATGTGTCCTACAAGTTGCTAAAATTGTTGTTGAATAAGGGTCACACTATTATCACACTTCCTACCACTATTAAATTTCCTAAAACAGTCCTGAAACATCTTCATTTTGATGTTGTGCTAATTCTTAATGAATCTAGGCAAAACATGATTCTCCATTTCAATTATGAGAAAATATAACCACCTATGCTTGCAAGGCTCTATCAATTTCTATTTAGTAGTAAGCCCTTTTCTAATAATGACAATCTCACATAAGAAATCCAGCTTGATCTCCCACCAAAATTTTCTTTTATTGCTAGAAACAACCAAAAGATGGTTGTTGGAATTATGAGCAGTGATTTCCTTCCATTGTGGTTTGAGATATCCTCATGATCACCAAAATTTTTCAAATGCCATATATCTGGAAAATAACCCACTGCATAATACTATCAGGTTTCAACCAGGTTCAAGTATACAAATAACCATGGGACGTGCATGGATATAAACATCAAAACCTTGACCAATGCCATATATTACTTCTCAACCCTCTCTCTAACACACACAGATGAAGGGTTATGAAAACATCAAAAGAAATTATGTATTCACTAGATGGAGATCCATAGTAAAAAATCAGGAGGCATATCATACCATAAACTAAATATGACAATATATGCACATAAAATAAATAACATATTCATGGTTCCTACTATGTTCATGGATATTAGATATGTTGAGTAAACCACAACAGAAAACCGGTCATAGATATAAATTCGATGTGGGTTTTGGCGTTCCTTAAAAAATGTAGAAGGAACTAATTTAAGAAGTATAAAAGAAAAATACCCCATAAATCTCGTTATATCAATTCTCATTTGAACCAAGATTATAATCCGATAGCTCAAAATAGTCCATATACACAACTAAGATAAAAGCTAAAAAATACTCAGAAATATTCAATTATCTAACCATGAACCATACATATTTTGTCAACAAAATCAAAATATGTAAAAAATTACCAGAAACAAAGATGAAATACTTATCTATTGAATGTTCCAGGCCAAACAATTAGCTGAGTGAGTGATTTCCACCCAACCGTAGGTATTCTGCTACGGACACCACTCCCTAGTTGGGCTATGATACCACTAAGGAAAAGTAGGACGAGAAAAATATTAATTTAAAACTAAAATAGGTCCAACCAAGTCATTTTTACTATTGAGCTTCTTGAGGACATAACAACTCTTAGGAACTCACATTACCTTCCCCAAACATCACAAGGATTATTTCCTTCTATGGTACACAATCCCTCAGAAATACCTCCCCCAAGTCCTCTTTAGTGTAGGCATAAGAAAGTCTAGGTTGATATCTCAAGCCTCTGCAGAATCCCCTTGGTTTCTTGACACTTTTTCCAGGTCTAAAATATTCCTTTCATGGATGGTTTGTTCTATCATGGACTTCACAATATTTTTTTGTTGTCTAACCCTCTAAAAATCCCCCCCGCCATTTTCCCAACATCATCCTCTTCAGCATTCGATTTTTTCGTGCATGCCTCATGGCAAGAGAATTCCAATTCAACTTCTTTCCTAGTTCGAAGAATGTAGGAGAGACAACTTGCTAGCTTTTAGAAAATGATGGCTTAGATTGAAAAAATTTGTTTCCTCCACTCCTATTAACCTGTTTTAACTTAGCAACTCATATTTTGAAATGGTTGAAGGTTCAAAGTAACATAAGGTATATGTTTTTAGGCATAAAATCCCCTTAGACCCCCTCACCTTTCCCCTCTTGTGGTATCATAGCCCCTACAAGCGCTCAAGATAAGTTGGTATTGATCTTCTTCTTTATTAATTACAAAATAAAATACTTACAATATTCAAGAGGATTAAACTAGGATATTACATCTCCTCCCCCTTGGAATAACACCATCCTCATTTTTCTATTACTGCAACAATGTTTATGTCATCATTCTTCAACTATATCTGCAATTTTATTCTCTTCATTGTCTTGGTACATCTCCAATATTTAGTATTTAAGCACATCCCTACAACAATCATGATAGTAAACATATATATCATAGCCATTTCTATGCATTAAATATTTCATCAATATGAATCCAATCCATGAATTTCAATTCACAATTGGAATGTAAATAACCCAAGATAAAGTATGCAATCCAGTACAATACTTATCTATATGAGTATGTATCTGCTCCATATGGTTTCCATAGATAGAAATCAGCTCACTATTTTCTCAGATACACCCAATGCACTCATGATCCCAGCTAACATGTAACATGAATCATTCAAGTCTCCTCTTCCTCGCAGACACTCACCCTCCAGGCTTATGCATATTCTTCTCTTCTACAAATTCCCTTGGACGATCCATCATTTGCCAAGGCTTCCTTGCACAAGACGAGCACATAGACTTATAGAGTCTTACAACCAAGGTGTCCCTCTAGTTTGTTCTAAAATAACATAGCACATATCAATGAAAATCAAGGCATACCATGGGGTTTTAATGTGCGTTCTATCATCTATCCATCATAGATAGATCCATCATTTCACCTTTATCATATAAACACAGTTACCATGAGATATCATTATTAATAATTTCAATCATCAACCTTTTTTTTCAAACTTGTTTCATACATAAATCATATTTATCAAGTATGAGATTCTTCTCATAATGGTTGGCTCTTTCTTGTGGTAGCACATGGTCTTCATTATGGACTTGCACTCATATGCATATCCAATACCATCCTACCTGCAATATGAACTTTCAATCAACCAAACAACTATAAGTATTCCAGCATATAATCCTTTCATTGCAACATTTACAACAACCCAGAAGTCATTTCAAACATAACATACAAATTTCATGAATGCATCACAAATATTTTAACCATATTTTCATACCAGAGGTTTCTTCCTTTGTCATATCCCACCGATATCAATGGCACACATGCACTCAACTATGAATACATTATTTAAAAATATAAAACATGTCTCAAGGAATCTTTACCCAATTCCTTCAAATCGTATGTTGTTATTAGTTTTCATATCTATGCATCTTTCATCAACATCTCTTGATGCTACCTCATCAATTGATGCCTTATGGATTCTCACATGATCCATTCATCAACCATCTTGACAAGTGTCCTCTTGTCTTTTTCCTTTTCACGAAGTTGTCTACCACACAAAACTATATCATCAACATCTTCAACCCTTTATTTTTGGAAAACAACCAAGTGAAACTGAATGATTAATACTTGAGAAGGTTGTAGATAGCCTGGATGACAATAGAAATAACTCAAAATGGTACCATAATTTTCCACATCAGACTTTTGAACTTCATACATTAACAACAAAAACCTCGCAACAAGAGTTATAGTGTTCATGAACTTGCTAGGTTGATCTGTAGTACCTACTACATCAATACCATTAATCCAAGAAGGCCCTAATGTGGATTCTCTCTTAAAAAAATTCATGTGTTTCATTTAATTGACATGCAACAAATCTTCCATATATAGTTGAAAACTCATGATGAATGTCCATTAATGTAGAACATTTAGAACTATTGATATTTGTATCATTAAATTTGTTTTCAATGGCCTCAACCTGAATGGATTTTAATGTTCAAAGTACAAGCAAGGATTTTCTAAAGCATCCCTAAAATTTTTACACACCATATCAACTGAGAAAAAATGTTGAGAATTATGTTGATTCGTCTTATCCTCATGTTTGTATGTTAGCAAGGCTAGAGGTTTTTTGTCATCATTAATTTGCAACAACCCAAAAGTGGTTTCTTTATGAAAATAAAGGTAATGTAAGCCCTTTACCCCTCATATATAATCCATGCAAAATGTTAGTCCTTAAAGTTATCCTTGAATACCAAGGGGCAAGCTACGCAACCTCAGTTATTGCAATGGTTTATGCTTGTAGGTGCTTTTGGGTTTATAGGCCATTTTGTGGGTCAAGGAGTGGATGAATTAGGCAACATAAGATTTTGGTTACAAATTCAGGTTTCCACCACATTCACTTAGTCAATGACAATCACTTTGATCAACTAGATAAGGATATTTAAACAAAAGAAAAAGAAACTACGAGCTTACAATCTGTTCACTTACATAGAAGAATCTTGATCCCAAATATCATTCAGAAACAAGAAATAAATACTTAAACGCAAATTCGGTAACAATTGAGCAACCAACAAAATATTTACAGTTGGTATTCAATATGAACAGAATAAATCCAATTATTCATAAAAGATTCAAATGCATTGAAGTAAGAGAGAATAAATTTAACACAAGAATGAGACAATCTAATCATCATAATGCTTTTTCCATTTAGTGTAAAGTGTAGCAGATTCTAGGTATACAATTCAGGTCAATATGTCCTATAGCACCACCAAACTCAAACCCCTACCTCTTAATATGAACTTGCTTTTATACAAAAGGAAGAGGTTCCTCTTTTGGATCTAGATCACAAAACATAGTGGCCCATTAATTACATCCCTTGACTATAAACATTACATTTGAACTACCTCACAAAAGGTAAAGAAAAAATATGATTTTTAGGAGGAAAATCCTCATAGTAAGATCAAATCCCTGAAAATTCTCTTGTGAAAACTAACAAGATGATTCTTAGCATTTGTTTGTGTAAATAAATTAAAAATGGAACTAATCTCTAATCCCCAGCTAGATTTACCCATGTGGTCAAATTTACCTGCAAAATATTCAACTGCCCTGCATTTGCTCCTCATCCTGCAAAATAAAGTTATGCAAAAATATTGTTTTGTTGCAGCCTATGGGATTTTCTTTAAGAATTCATAGACTTTCCTTTGATTTTTGTTTTAGCTTCTGGACTTTATTTTCTGATATGGAATTCTATATCACAAGAGTTTGATTTTTTTGTCTCAATTCTGCAATAATGGCTTCATAATCTTCAGGTTTCATCAAATATCTACTCCCAATCATAGGTTCTTCTTGGTTTTCTTCTAGTGCTGGTCTGTTTAAGTCAACAGATAATTTGAGCTTCCTAGGTTTCCTTTCCTTCTTGTGTACCTTTGCAGATTTCTTCTCAACAATGTTTTATGTTGCAGAGTCAAGTAAACTAGGTGCTCCTTTTTCCATGTAAAAATCTATCATCTCTCGCATATCCCTCAGTGTATGGATTGTCATCCTTTCTTTCTTGGTGATTTCAGGGGTCTTATCATCAGAGAGAGAAGATTCGATTTTTGGCACTGGTTTTTTATTTTTCCCTTTTCTGGTCTTCTTATGAATTCCCTCTGTGATATCATCATCTAAAATGATCATATTATCTTTCTTCAAAGAGGGTTTAAACAAATCCTTTGAATTAAGTCTCAACTTGTTTGTAGCTCTTGTTTTAGGCTTTCTAGGATAATTTACAGGTTTTTACCCTTGCTCCCTCTGCTTTGTCTCACTTGTGGGGAATTTTTAACATGTACATCATGGATCTTTGTTTTTGGTTCTATTTTCACTTCTTGTAATTGCTCTTTATTTTTACTGGTGGCTGTTCTTGTACAAACCTTGTTATAACACATAAAATCATGTTTTGAAACAGAGGATTCAGACCTTTGTTTGACTTTTTCCTCCTTCTGTAGCATCATTTTTCTCTTGTTGGATCTAGTTTGTCTAGCTACAGGAGAAATTTCTTGCAATTTTATAGTGCTTTTTGAAGTATCATCTTTCTTTGTTGAAACCCTAGGATTCTTGTCAGAGGTTGTTTTTTGTATTTTTGAACCTTGTTCATCAAACCCTAAGGAAATCAATAGTTGTCTCTAGGACACTTTAACTTCACTCAATGCATAAAGAATCGACCTTTTAATCAATCCTTAATCAAATAACTTTTATCAGGAGTTCTTGTATTACTCTGTACTCCCTTTTCCATTTTGGTCAGACTCTTCAATAGGTAAAAGGGAAAGCTCATTTTTGCATCTCCATTCAAATGCATTAAAATTTTCATATGGTAATAGTAAACATAAGAAAACCTACCCTCACAGGTTATATACCTCTTGAATATTGACAAAACACTCTGCCATTCTTCCTTCAACCACTTTATCGGGATCTCTTGGCTCCAATCTGGATCATGATGTTCTGATACCAAAAATTGATTGCACAGGTTTGCAGATAATTTACCATTCTTCTACCATATTTCATCATGTACATGAAAGTGACATGTTTCTCCTATTAGATTCTTTGTAACTTGAATTAATACATTTCCCACTTGAGTTTGAAACCCATCAATTTTTTTTGCAAATAGCATCAAAATCTCCTTATGATGCCCTTGGAAAGTGCAACAGAACTCGAAACAAACTCCATCAATGAATTTATCCATAATCTCGAGCTAATCTTCCAACAATTCGACCCCTACTAGTTCCAAATAGCTAACCTGACCACCTTTCTTGGGTACCATCACGTTGATTGCGATATTTGTCAACCTATAAATGCTAGGGTTTCAACTCAATTAGGTTTCTAGAGATTCCTGCATAGAAAACCAACGTAGATGGTTTCCTTCGTTGAAAATAATGTTAGGTCATGATTTCGTTATGGTAAAATTTAACTCATAACCATAAGTATTTGAGATCGTGTCCTGACATATAAATCAAATCCATAGGTATATATGAGTGTATTACAACGTGCCTTGAGGGTTAATTAAATGCCACAAAAGTTGCATGATCTCCTGCATGAATTTGTAACAACTAACACAATCTTCATAATCAAAACCCACTCAAAATAATGATGCATTTGGGTGCTACAAGAATGGCATCATTCTTGTATCAACTTTGCACATGTTTTAAACTTTGGAAAAATATACCTTTTAAATAAAAATTTGACTAACAATCTGATGTGACATACCCAAATCATGCAAATATTCAATGCAATCTTACAAGAAGCAAATGAAAATAAATATAAGCAAAGAAATCACATCCTAGATGATCAACAAAAGGAAATACATAAGAAACTTAAGAAAAATGGGTTGATGGAACATGTTTTTTTAAAAGAAGAAAGGAACAAGTTTTTTATAGAATATGCTAAAAATAAAGGGTAAAGGTTATAGTATGTCTGGGGACTAACACCACATAAATAATTACAACAACTACCAATGCATTACTGAACTTCTTGTAGTTGTCTATCTTAGCAAGCAACCTTCTTGCATGAAGCTTCTCCAAAGTTTTAGAAAAATAAGTAGAAATCCAAATAATGATAAGAGCATCCAGAATTGCAACTGGAATAAAAAGAAACAAGATGGATTTTCTTTCATACACAAGAAATACCTTGTGATCACTCCAAGACCAGAAATCGGATGCAATTATTCTTTCAAGTGACAATAACATAGGATCCTCTTCACTATTCTTTTGATAATCAAGATGGGATGAAATAGTATTTGAGAATTCATTGAGATCGAGATGCAAAGATTTTTTCATTTCACTTGCTTGTTTTGAAGGACCTCCACATCTTAAAAAACTTCTTTTAGCATTCAACCTGTGCAAATGTTATAATACCAACAAACATGCCAAGAGGGATGGCATTACCAATGACCAATATTATCAACATGCATCTAAATTTGATAGTTGATATTTATTTCAACAAGGACCTCCTAAACATAAACACAATTTCCTTTGTTGGTATAGAATAGGTTGAACCTCATGTACAAATACCTGAGTGTATGCCTCGCTATCACAATTACTCATGATAAGTGATGGCCACCACTAGCTTTATTAAGAGATTTAGATTTGGTTAGAATTGGAGTAGAAACACTTCTATCAATATAATGTTCTCCATTTGGATTAACAATAATAGTGTCATAAAATTCCTCATACATAGGAGTTTGCAATCTCTTCAATCTAATGCCTTCCAATCCCACAGGAATTTGATCACTTCCATTACAACATTCTAACTCATTTGTAGATTCGAGTTGGGTTCCTGGTGAGGAATAAAAAATTCTTTTATTTTTAGATTCTGATTCAAATTTGCATGTCCCTTTATGTAGCCAAGGCTTTTCCAACATAGTTGAAGGAGAATTGGGTGTTTCAATCAATTGATTTCTTTCACAATGCTCCTTCAACAGAAGAATCCACTACTGGGCAATCTATTTGGAACCATCCATAATGATCCCCTCATGTATATGGTCCACATCATGGGTATTGTTTGAAAAAAATTCAATAGTTGTTGCATTTCTTGTCCTATATTCTCCCCATTACAAATTTGATGCTTGTGCTCAACATAATCACAAGGAAAAGATGTTGTGCTTTCCCTATTTTCAATGATGCAATTTAATTCCATAAAGAAACCTTGACATTGTAGATTTGTATCATAATCTGAGTTATACCCAGGTGGACCAGATATAGGAGATATATAACTTACCAAGTCAATGTCCTTCCCTTCCTGCATAATGTTGTGACATTTGATATTTAGGATCTCCAAATATTTTTCAGCATTGATATCTTCTATGGGATTGATTTTTTTTTTTTTTTGTTACATTCACATTAGATAGATCCTTTGTACCATCCAAAAACATTGTGACCTCTGGATCATCATTATGTGGTTCTAGGCCACATAATAGTTTGGAATTATTTCCATATGGTATATCATTCACTCTTTGTTGCTGTTAAATTCCTAACCCACACATAGGTAGATCAATGTATTCAGATGTAATAAAGGTCAATATTAATAATACCTTTCAATAAAATAGAATAAGGCGGATGTAAGAAGACCTAATAGAATCTTCCTCTAGAGGCTTCTCTTAATAGACATATTTAGTATAAATAAGAGTCGAGGGTATGAAAACCCTAGCTTGGAGATTATTGTAACAGAGCTCTGCTCGACTGGAGGTTGCCCCCTCGAAGAGGCCTGTGAACATTGCTTTCTGAATCAAAGTGCTTTTCTATTGCTATTTTGTATATCATTTCTATGTATTGTGAAGATTATGCTGGATATTTTACTGTTATTCTGCCATTTCTAGCATTTTATTTCTATTCTGCATATTTTATATATCTGGTATCTTGCAAGTGGTATCAGGGCACTTTCCTTGGCAGAAATTGTGGGTATTTTTTTTCAAGGTAGAGACGTATTCCGGCGTCTTTAAGCCACAGAGATCTGTCGTTACGCGCATAAACCTGTGGTTGAGGGATTCATACACGCAGGAAATACAAGTGGTTCTTAAGCGCACGTCTGTTGGCCACCCTTGTAACCCCTGTTGGTACCCCTTCGAGTGGTAGCGCATCAGACAAAAAATGTGTACGGATCGGCCTAGATTTCCTGAATCCCTCTTTAGATAAACCTATCGACCGTCGGACTGCTATAGTGTCACCGAGAACATCACTCGGGAAGATACTCTCTAGTACCTGGGCAGTCGGGTAGTACGGTTGAGGGTACGGTCTATCCTCCTTAGTTAGTGCCCTAAGATATTGGGCCGATTACTACTGTTGGACCCCCCACGTATATCAGAGAGCTATAGCACAGGGAAAACCCTTGTCTGTAGAACCCTTGAATACCTAACCCTTGGGGAACATAAACAACAACATAAACAAATTAAACTAGCGAGATCTATTGACACACATTTGTGTTCGGGTTGCTAAATAAATACTCTCTGGTTCAGAATTTGGGGATTTCAGCACTGCAACATTCTTCAGACCAAAGCATAACCCCGCAGCTATAAAAAAAATAAAAAATAAATAAAAAAATTCTGGAAATTTTTTCACCATTATTTGAGACCTATTCCATTAGATTCATCTCTTCTCCCTTATCACTTTCATCCATATCATTTTTCTGCAAAAAATTCTGACCCTGCCCACTCCCTTTTTAGTTCACCCATCATCATGGCCCATACCCGTAACCAAGAACTAGAGTCTCGCTTCAACACCCTGCAATTTGGTTTACTTGAGACCCAACAAGAAG
Source organism: Picea engelmannii (assembly GCA_009831015.1). NCBI lineage: Eukaryota > Viridiplantae > Streptophyta > Pinopsida > Pinales > Pinaceae > Picea > Picea engelmannii. The sequence goes on along the minus strand of ML783611.1, from coordinate 604,945 downwards.
TGCAACAACTCAGTGCTACTATTACCTCCCGTGATGCCTCCATGAATGCATACGTAAATGTAGCCATGCAGTCCGCAATGGCGGAAGTCAAACACGAACTGACCACCCAGTTGGAATCTATCTTTGCATCACTCTGCACCAAACTCAAGCTCCCTACCGATGACTCTTTTCCTGAGGCACATAAAAAGACTGAAGGTGAAACTTCTTCCCATTCCTTTCAACCCCATCACTTTCAAAGGGACATACGCCTTCCACGGGTGGATGTAACCAAATTTGATGGCTCAGACCCCACTGGTTGGGTCACACAAATGGAATATTATTTCTCCCTCTACAACATTACAGATGACTTGGCCAAACTCTGGTATGGTGTTCTCCATCTAGATCAAGAACGATGGCAATGGTGGCAATGGAGAAAAACTTTCCGTCAAGGGTATATTGCTTGGACCCAATTTGTTGCTGAGCTTTGTGAACGCTTTGACACTGACACCAACCATTTGGGTCGTTTGACAAAATTGAAGCAATCAGGCACAGTCGAAGACTTCATAGCTTCATTTGAGCGTCTGGCTTTTCGAACAGAGGGCATGACTGATGCTTTCTTTCGAGAGTGTT
>ML783611.1:568045-601870 GCA_009831015.1 Picea engelmannii | reverse complement strand
TAGAAGGGGATCAGGTGTTTCTGCGACTGCAACCATATAAGCAGACTTCCCTCAAGGCCGAGCAGTGTCAGAAGCTAGCACCCAAATTTTATGGCCCTTACACAGTTCTCAAGCGTGTGGGACAAGTCGCATATCAGTTAGCTTTGCCCAGTCAGTCGAAGCTACATTTTGTTTTTCATGTTTCATGCTTGAAGAAGGTGATTGGAACCAAGTGCCAAATTCAAACCAACCTTCCAGAGTTAGCTGAATAATTATCCATTTGGCTACAACCAGAAGCAGTTTTGGACCAGTGGGAGCATCGCCTGCATCAAAGAACCATCAAGGAAGTGCTAGTACAGTGGAAATATATGACTCCAGCAGATGCCACTTGGGAACCAGCCACCATTCTGCAGCAGTTTCCACATCTCAAGCCTTGAGGACAAGGCTGTTTTTAAGGGGGCGGACATGTTAAGGTCCTAACCTGCACATAGGTAGATCAATGTATTCAGATGTAATAAAGGTCAATATTAATAATACCTTTCAATAAAATAGAATAAGGCGGATGTAAGAAGATCTAATAGAAGCTTCCGCTTCTAGAAGGATCTTCCTCTAGATGCTTCTCTTAATAGACATATTTAGTATAAATAAGAGTCGGGGGTATGAAAACCCTAGCTTGGAGATTATTGTAACAGAGCTCTGCTCGACTGGAGGTTTCCCCCTTGAAGAGGCCTGTGAACATTGCTTTTCAAATCAAAGTTCTTTTCTATTATTATTTCGTATATCATTTCTGTGTATTGTGAAGATTATGCTGGATTTTTTACTGTTATTCTGCCATTTCTAGCATTTTATTTCTATTCTGCATATTTTATATATCTGGTATCTTGCAGTTGCACTTCTTATTCAATTCCAAATGCATGATTATAACAAGATAAACCATTCTTACGAAGCCAATGGATTCCTAATTCTCATTGTTGCATGCATCAAAATCTAATATGTCTTCTTCAGTTAATTCAACATCTTCCCCATGCTTCATCACCACAATTTCCTCATATGAACTATCATTATTTCCATCTAAAATAGCAGCATCCATAAGCATAGGAATTTCCACAATTGATTTAGAGAGGCAAGGAGAGGAAAGATGCGCACCATTACCTATTAGATTTGGATAAACAAATGGGTCCTCAATGGAATTAACAAGTTGTTCAAAAAAGTCATTGTCTGTGTCTGAATCATCCTCTAGTGAAGTGGTCACAATGACCAAATTTAGGTCTTAAAAAGTGCTTGTCATATTTAAACATATTTTCCAACTATTGAAAAAAAAAATGTAGCATTCATTTTCAGAGTGAGGTGCCCTACATGCACGAAAATTACATAAGGGTTTTGACACAACAACATTGGAAATCACACATGAGGAAGCTAATTGTTGTTTCTATATTTTAGGGGCCTCCTTGTTCTTGTACTTATTATTGAAAGCATAACACCTTTTAGAGTCTTCAAGATCCCTAAAAAATTGATCAACACTTGGTCCTATATGGATTATAATTATATCATCTGATGTCTTCAAATAAGCAAAGGCTTGACTAATACCCCATTCATTAATGAAAAATGCTTCAAAATTAAATAAATGCTAGATTTGATTGCAAGGTCATAAGGTTGTAACAATGAAGGTTGGTCCAAAATCAATTGGGTAAAGCTTATCAAAGACTCACAATAAATTGGTTAAAAGGTTATCTAAGATGTTATTTCCATACATTCTATTTATGGGTCATGTTGTTATCAATATCTCTACTAATTTTATCCATACACCTTTCCACTATTATTTACCAACCCTATTATAATCCAGTTTCATAAAAATATGGCAATATCATGTCTTGGAGTTTTGGTCCTGAATGTCATCGGACTGCCCCCCGCTAGAAACGGCAAAGAGTTGAAGCTATAGACAATTGAAACATAGGCAATGACATGTCTAGAAAAAATGTGCAACATAAACATATGCAACTTACTACAACAATAATACATAGATTGAAGAGCCTAGAGAACATATGCATGACTTCAACTTTTCATGGATTTTCGACATAGAAATAAGACTTCAATTTGGTGTACTCATTCCAAGACATGCCGAAAAATTAAGTATTTTCCACAAGAAAACACAATCTAGTGTTCACTAGTTTTTTGTTAAATGAATAATCTTAACTAAATTATGATTGGCATTTCCAATTCTCAGTTCGACACGCCCTATACGTGAAATGTTATAAACATAACACTATTTTTCCAACCACATACACACTTGAAAGCAATCTCTCATAGAAATGATCAATCAAACCTACATAAATTCAATTGCTTTAAAGTTTAATCAGATGTGAGATCCTATCGATCGAACCACTATGATATGCTTTGAATCTCTAACTTCTCTCCCTTTGAATAATTGATACCAATTGGGTTGTTAATTTTATAAGTATTTGAAGTATACATTTAATTTTTCAAGAGGATAACTTATCAACATTGAATCATTGTTGGAAATGTGCTCATATCATAGGTGCCAAGTCCAAAGGGTAAATATTCTACCAAAATTGTCTAGAAAATGTACCCAGCCTCATTTTTTTAATTAAACTTAATTGAGCCCATACAACCTCGAGTGTTGTATATTGGCTCTGATACCAATTGTAACAAACACATAAATATGAATACACCATCATCATTAATTTCCAACTACTAGGACTGCAATTTATCTACAAGATAATGAACTTAGGTTTGTTAACCACCAATTTAAGAACTAGTCATATGAAAAATATGGTTTGTTAGGACTGCCCTATCTCTTGAAGTGATCTGCAATTCATATCTGAAAAAAACACACATAAAACTAAATGTGCAATGATGAACATAAATTAGATAACGCAGAGCAAAGAAACTATAATATACATGAAAATGGAGAAGAAGAATTAGAAGAGAAAATAACCATCACATTTATTGAGTGAGTGAGGAGCACCTTCTATAAGAAAGGAGTTTGTTTCCTTCTCTTTATTATCTTATTACAATAGAAGTTGAAACAAATAACTAAATGCTTACAACAATAATTGCTAAAAGCGCATTAAATGCTTGCAACAAAAAGTGTTGAATTGAACTACTGTCTACAATAGAAAAAAATAAAAATAACTGCAACACGAACTACAATACTAATTAAGGAATTCCCCCTCATCATGAGTGCCCAAGGAAGTGGGGTGCACTTCCTGGTGGCCCAATTCCTCCCTGTTTAGATACGGAAGCGTGCCTGCTTCCGCCAACAAATAAGGGAAATTGTGTTGCAAATGATATTGGTGTTTGAATTGGTACTTATCCAACAAGAGCCATATAAGAGCTCCAAATTGAAAGAAAAATGGTGTGCGCTTCGTAACGTGCCTTTTTTTTGCATGGTCTTGGGATGCTCATAAGGCAGTTTCTTCCTGAGTATAGAGATGAGTCAACATATGAATAAAACATTGAACTGAATGATGTTCCTGTTGTTGATGTGCTGAGTCAGAAGAAACAAGGGTCTCTAAATGGAATTTTATCGAATGAACACCCTATTTAAATATTTCCCCAATAGTGAATTGAAATGAATCATTCTTAATCTCAAAGGGTTGATTCTTATCTAGAAAATGGAGAACCTATGTAGAGCATAATGCAAGCAGAAGCTGAGTGAAGTGGCACCCAACCTTTCAAAAAAATTCTCGGGGTCATGGGAATTGGAGTGCACTGACCATTGTGCCAAAACCTGTACCCAAGATGGATCTAATCGACCCCCTGCTGTGTCCAGTATGAGTCCCAAATGCATAACTAATGAGTGTCCAACATAGGATTTCTTTTCCTGAAGTGTATATGCCTGCGGTAACTCGAGGATGTTGCAGATGTGTTGAAGATGTTCTACTCAATCAGTTTTGAAGACCAAAATATCGTCAAGATAAATGATCACGCATTTACCCAAATGAATTTTTGAATTCATGTGAATTTGGTGGTATCCAACTTTCAATTCCATCTATGTGAAGGAATAATCCCCTTGTGAGTGGTCCATGAATTCCTCAACCTGAGGTAGGGGGTAACGGGTTTTAACATTAGCTTTATTAAGGGAACAATAGGGGGTCACTTGGAACCTTTCCGAATCATATATTTTTGGGATAGAAAAGGTGGGTGATGCACATGGAGATGATGAAGGGGGAATATGGCCTAAGTTCAAAATTTGACCAATTGGGTGTTCCATCTCAGTGGCCTCCTGGGGAGTGATGTGATAAGATAGGGAATTGGGAAAATAAGCACCATGAATTAGATCAAGTGTGACCTCAATAGAGTGAGACAGGGGTAGTTCTGTGGGTTGTGTGAAGAGATTTGCAAATTATTGGAGCGAGGGATCCATGGTAGGAGGTACAAGGTTATTCAAGTTATCTAGGTTAATGGGGTGAACTAAGCACAAAGAGACGCATTGGTTCATACTGAATTGATTAATGGTCATGTGGTCAGTAATAGGTTGGGTGGATTTAATAGAAGAAGAAGTAAGTACATAGGTGCGCCCCTCATGTTGCAAGTGGTATTGCTGATATTTAGCATGATAGATAGCATGTTGGGCCTATTGGTAGGGAATGCCAATTAACAAATTGGCACAATCAATAGGAGAGACATCGCACACCACAATATCCTGGAAACAACCAATCGAAAAGGTAAATAAACAACACTAGGAGACAGTGAGATGAGGGCCTTCCTTTTGTACCTAACTGAGTTGGTATAGGGTCGAGTGCGGAGTGGTGGGGAGTTTCAGGCCTGTGACCAAGTTCTGGGAAACAAGGTTCTTTTGGCTTCCATTGTCCAAGATGAGAGTAGCCAACTCATGCTTAATATGACAATTATGTGTGAACAAAGGTATATTAGAGACGTCAAGTTTATTAGTGGTCATAAGGATTAGAGAAGGGTCCACTTTGGTAGCATTTTCAAGAGAGAACACTTCAGGATGGTCAGAGGAATCTGGTTGAGCGACCTCTACAAATAGAGTTTGGTTGGTGTGAATTTTCTTAAGTTCCTCATAGTCTGCAGATGTATGCAATTTGCTCTTATGAAAGTTACACTAGGGTGAATTTCTAGGTGTGGATGGGGAAGCAGGGGAAACCATGGAATGATCAGTATGTGAAGGACTAGCAACCGAAGGACCATATCAGGTTAAGGGAGAGAGGATTTGAGGAGTCACTTTAAGATCCATGACCAAGGCTTGAAGAAAGGCCTTGTCCAAGGAAGGATACTCAAACAAATCGACTTCATGACGAAAAATTGTTAATAAACCAGAATTAAATTTGACAATCAATACCTCTTCCAGTTCTAAAATGTGTAGCTAGATGTGTAACTTGCAGAAGACATATATGTAGCTCTGTACTGACTGATGGGAGAGTTATCGGAGCTGCAACCATTTGTCAAGGAGGTTTTATCAATATCCAGGGGGATAGAAGAAATCTCTAAGTACCTTGCAAAATCCCATCCACGTTGTAATGTGTGGTGTTTGTGTCTCAATTGGGTCACCTATGTCCATGATCCGGGAAAAATTCTCCAGGTGAATGTCCCACCATTTCTGCATAATTCCCTTGAGTTGCAGACCGACAATCTGAAGCTTCATGTCTTCTTTCATCTCAGGACATGTATCGAAGTATGTGGAAATATTGTAAAGCCAAGAGTTGACATTCTCGCCATTCATTTGGCCCCCAAACTTCGGTAATTGGAAGAACATATCAAGATACATGGGTGTTGGAGATCTCCGTTGTTGTAGATGGAGTAGCTCCTAGAGGGCCATCGATAAATCTTGAATTAGAGTTGTGGCAGTGGATGGAAAATCCTCTGTAGATGGCTCTCTTCGTGGAGACATAATTTCCATGCACCATGGATGCCAATATGTCAATGGATGTTGCATTGAGAATCACTGAACTCCCGAGGGCCCTGAGAAGGCACCCGATACCCTAAAGAGGGTGTGTGGAGAATGGTGAAAAATGAATGTGTTGGAAGCCCCGAGGAGGGCACACTGGAAGTCCTGAGAAGGGCGTTTGGCTCTGAGAAAAACAATTTGTTGGTTGGCCTCTCTTTTGAATTTTGTGGCCGAGTAGAAGTTGACTTGGATCTAAGCTCTAATACCAATTGATCTACAATTCACATATGAAAAACACACATAGAAAACTAAATGCGCAATGAAGAACAAAAAGTAGATAGTGTGGAGTAGAGAAAATATAATATACATGAAAATGGAGAAGAAGAATTAGAAGAGAAAATAACCATCACATTTATTGAGTGAGAGAGGAGCATCTTCTATAAGAAAGGTAGATTTTTCCTTCTCGTTATTAACTGATTAGAATAGAAGTTGCAACAACAAACTAAATTCTTACAACGATAATTGCTAAAAGCACTCTAAATGCTTGCAACGAAAAGTGTTGAAGCAAACTACTGTCTACAATAGAAAAAACTAAAACTAACTGCAACACTAACTACAATATTAATTAAGGAGCGTCCCTTCATCATGAGTGGCCAAGTAAGTTGGGTGCACTTCCTGGTGGCTCATGAAGCTAGAAACCTACTTGAAGCAACTTTAAAGATTTAGCATTCCCCACCAAGAAGTCACTAGATAGATTTCCTTGATTTCCATATAGATTAATAAAATTGCTTCCAATATGAACAATATGTTTGGTTTTGTGTTACATATAATTCATATTAATGGTATTTTTTCATGGCACTCAACAATTCCATCATAGTTCATGAAGCAACATATATCATTGATTAATTGACCACCTATTCATAACAAAACATTCTCTCTTTTGATGCATATGAAGTCGACCTTGCTAAAAAATATAACTCCAAACGACATAGGATCATACTTGAGTTGAAGCATTTTTTTAAAGCATTATCTCTAAATGCATCTGAAGTCTCAATCCACTTTCATCAAATAGCAACAACATGTATTCAGACAATAATTTCACTTCCCAAAAATGCAAAATCTAACACCCTCATCACTAAATGCAATCACCTTTTGTAGATATAAACATGCCAACAAGACCAAAACTTGCCTCAATACAATGAGAGATGTCCAAGAAAAAGGTTCCCAAAATAAATCATAACAGATCTTGAAATATTTGTCATGACAACAACCCCTAATATTAGGAATATACATTAGGAATTGACACAACATAGTCCACAATACTCCAAAATAACCATGCTTCATATCTAAGATAAAAATGGGGTCTACCTATCACCATTTCAAAATGCCAGTCATATCAATATAATGTCCCCTTACAACTAGAACTACATTAGTTAATGGACAACTAAGGTTAGATGATAGATCCCAAAAATTTCTTAGTATCTATAGCATGAAGGGAAATGGAACTATTGTTGTAATCAATGCAAAAGTAAAATCCTTCCAAGATTCCCATTTCTACCTTGATAAATCCTTCAAGTGTAAATGCTTCTAACTCGATATCCTCCATTTTCTGGGAATATATGTGTCCTATAGGTTGCTAAAATTGTTGTTGAATAAGGGTCACACTATTATCTCTCTTCCCACCACTGTTAAATTGCCTAAAATAGTCCTGAAATGTCTTCATTTTGATATTGTGCTAATGCTTAATGAATCTAGGCAAAACAAGATTCTCTTTTTCACTTATGAGAAAATCTAACTACCTCTCCTTGCAAGGCCCTATTGAATTCTTTTTAGCAGTAAGCCCTTTTCTAATAATGGAAATCTCACATAAGAAATCTAGTTTGATCTCCCACCATTTTTTTTTGTATTGCTAGAAACAACCAAAATATGGTCATCAAAATTATAAGAAACGACTTCCTTCCATTGTGGTTTAAGAGATCCTCATGATCACCAGAAATGTTCAAATGCGAGATATCTAGAAAATAACCCACTAAATAATACTATCAGGTTTCAACTAGGTTCAAGTACACACATATCCATGGGACATGCATGGATATAAACATAAAAACCATGACCAATGTCGTGTATGACTTCTCAACCCTCCCTCTAACACACACATATGAAGGGTTATGAAAATGTCAAAAGGAATTCAATGTTCACCAGATGGAGATCCGCAATCACAAATTGGGAGGCATATCAAACCATCAACTAAATATGAAAATATATGCACATATAACAAATAGCATATTCATGTTTCCTTCTACATTCATGGATATTATATATGTTGAGTAAACTACAATAGAAAATCAGTCACATATAGAAATTTGATGTGGGTTTTGGATTTTGGAGTTCTTTACAAAATGCAGAAGGAACTAATTTAAGAATTCTAAGAGAATAGTACCCTAGAAATCTCATTATATCAATTCTCATTTGAACCAATATTATAATCTAATAGCTCAAAATAGTCCATATGCACAACTAAGATAAAAACTTGAAAATACTAAAAATTATTCAATTATCTAACCATGAACCGTATAGATTTTGTCAACAAAATCAAAATATGTAAAAAATTACCAGAAACAAAGATGAAAGACTTATCTGTTGAATGTTGCAATCAAAACAACCAGTTGATCAACTGGTTTCCACCCAATAGTAGGTATTACACTATGGATATCACCCCATATATAGGATATGATACCAATAGGGTGAAGTAGGACAAGAAAAACTCTGAATTTCAAACTAAAACAAGTCCAGCCAAGTGATTTTTACTACCAAAATTCTTGAGGAAATAACAACTCTTAGGCACCCACATTACCTACCCCACACAACACAAGGAGCGTTTCCTTCTATGGTACAAAATCCCTTAGAAATACCTCCCCTCAATGATCTTTAGTGTAGGAATAGGAAGGTCCAGGGTAATAACTCAAGCCTCTACATAATCCCCTTGGTTTCTTGGAATTTTTTATAAGTCTAAAAGTTTCCTTTCATGGCTGGTATGTTCTATCATGGACTTGGCTATATTTTTCTACTATCTAACCCTCTAAAAATATCCTCCCCAAATTTTCCAATAGCATCTTCATCCCCATTCAAATTTCTCATCCATGCCTCATGACAAGAGAATTTCAATTCAACTTCTTTCCTAGCTCCAAGAATGTAGGGGAGACAACTTGTTAGTTTTTAGGAAATGATGGCTTATATTGAGGAATTCTTTTCCTCCACTCCTCTTAACCTCTTTTAACTTAGCAACTCACATTTTGAAATGGGTGAAGGTTCAAGGTAGCTTAAGGTGGATGTTTTTATGCATAAATCCCCTTAGACCAAGGAAAAAATTAGGGGATAAAATTTTTACCATGAGCTAATTTCCCATATTTTTTCCCAAAAAAAGATTTGCCAATTCCCATTTTTTCTAAAATTGATTTGCCTAATTTCTATAGAATAAAATTATTTTACCCTAAAAATTGCCAAAACATTATAGAAACTATATAAAATTGTGAGAAATTTGAATATTTTACAAAATTATCTCCAAACATCTTATAGTTTGCATATTAAGGGATAGCAATAATTGCCAAGGTTTCTACATTTTAAGATAAATTTACATCCTTAAAATTATCCCTGCCTTAGACTCCCTCACCTTTCCTCTCTTCTGGTATCATATCCCCTGGAGGCACTCAAGCTTAGTTGGTCTTGATCTTCTTCTTTATTAATTGCAAAATAAAATACATACAATATTCAAGGGGATCAAACTAGGATATTACACCAATGCATTGTGTTAAGGCACACAATAATCCAAAGACCATTCTACAAAAATGGACATTACTTCCCATTTCATAAATATACGCTTTAAAATTTGCATTAAATTTTTTTGTCATCCATTACTTCATTGAATATTTCCCATGAAACTCATACACTGACATCCTATCAACCATAAACAAAGTGGTATAATACCTTATTAATAATTTTCATCCAAGCAATTAAAACAAATAGCCAATCTTTGAATTTTCCACAAATTTTTACACAATTCTTACTTAAGAAACGAGCCAAATTATCAAAATGAGGATGAGATACAATTTCCAAATGAAATCAATGTTGCAATTGAGAAATGAGGAAAACTAAGTAGAGAATGGATTTCTGCAAGAAATTTCACATTCTGGGTGTTCACTAACTTGAGAGAAGGGCGTGGAAAAATGGAGATAGGAAACAAAAACTAAGATATTGTGGTCTTTATGTGTGAAGAAGGATGGATGTAAGATTCCCACTAGTTTTTGAAATCTAAAGGCACTATCTAGACTATTCAACATTGTGTGATGTTCATGAATTGTGAGTATATTCTTTGGAAGAATACAATACAGAGAATTTTGATCACAAAGGGTATGCTTAAACCATTTAAATGAGAGAGAATATAAAATTGATTCCATAGTTGGAACAATTGAAGAACCAGATGGATCCAACAAAGTACCGATATTGATGACAATTACTACCACTTCCTTGTGTGATCGTATTTCATTTGAGGCCATAATAGATCACTTCATTCACTTCATACTACATATGTCATGTACCTATATTCCTTCCTTAGCCATAGGAGCACTCCATACATAATTCATTCCTTTATTAATTAGTTGTGATGGCCAAATTCAAAATCTAACAAAGAAATAAACATAATTCATATGCACATACAAATAACATAAAAAATAACATGCATATTTTGAATTCATTCTTTGTCGATTATCAAACTGAATGAAAATGTAAGAATTCCACATAGAGTTGATTGCGTATACTTATCTAGTTTCAAGTATAGTACATCAAATTGGTTGCTATGTAGTGATTCACTGCCCAACTGTAGGAATGAGATATGGATTCCATCCCAAGCCAAATCATGATACCACCAAGCCAAAGGAAGTTTCAATGGGGCTCTAATATCACTCAACACAATCCATTTATCTCATCACAAATCCAATCTAATCACTTTTAATCACTCTAAGTACTCATCCAACTATAAATATGTAATGGCCCTCTCTTCTCCTTCACAACTCAAGGAAGATATTCACTTTCCATGCTCCATGGTCCATCGAGGGTCTTCTTCCCTTCCAGTTCAAGTTGAATGAGTCCAATACTATTGGTTTCCTAATTTGTATTACTTGAAAGAGAAAAACTTGGCCAAAACAATCCATGAGAAATGTTAACATAGTTTCATGTTTGTGGTGTTGCTTCAATTTTTATGGACACTCCAGCAACAATTTTGTCCTCAAAATATACCATTTCCAAGTTTGAATTATTATAGTAAGTCCTTAACTTGCATATGTCCTTACCAACCATAACTCCAAGATTTTCTCTTGCAAGAATAACAACCATGGTTTCATACAAGTTCCTCCATGAACAAGAAGAGGAAGAAAGTTCAAATGGAGAAGTGGAGAATGCTCAATGGATGATAGAAGAATGATAATGACATACAAAAAGTAGCCTTTTCTTTGCATGAGGCCTTCTCCCCTCCCATGGATGTGATGTATTGTACTTGGACACACATAATTCCAAGATTGATTGGAGATATTTATATAAGGAAACATGACCAGTGTTAAATCAAATCACCCATGCACCCCCTTTCCACTTTCCCTCTTGCAGTATCATGGTCCCCTTATTTCTTTTCAAGAAACCATTTTGGTGGATATTACATTATTATATATTTCCTTTTATTCATGAGATCACAAACATAAGCACACCATGGAAAACATAAAAATCACACCAAAATACTTGCCCACCATGGGGACTCATACACATTAAGTAGTCAATCATTTTCCCTAAACTTCACACTAGGACTATTTAGAATGCAATTACATTATTTACACATGGGGTCATTTAACTCAACTCACATGGGTTGACTTCATGATGTAATCTCATCATTCAAATAATACATGATTTAACATATTATATTACAAAGGTAAAAACTGAGATATTACTCAACATAGTAGGCTTCTCCATGATATATTTATGCCCTTTATTTTTCTATTATTGAACTCCACTACAACCAATTTTTTTTGTGAATCACCATTTGTTGTAGAGTTGAACATTTCTAGAGACTACCCATAAATATTATTTGTCATATTATTTTCTTCATTCTTTATAATGAATGTGAAACCTTTCCTATCAGATCCATTCTTGGGTACTATAGTCAGGTCAAATAAAGAATTGAAGGACATGAGAACTGTGTCTCCTAAGAAATCATTCCACATCTTGAAACCTTGGTTCAACAAAAATCTCCCACTATGATTCATGAGACATAATTCGACCCTAGGATTGCATGTATATGCAGTTTCTTGCATGGTCTGAAATTTATGTTGGCATTGAGGATATCCAATTGATGTTTGTTGATTTTTTTGAAGCAAGAGAACATGTAGATATGAGGATTAGAGGCCGCTAAGGCTATAATAATGCAGTTAATGAGAAGTAACATAAATACAGTTCCAATGAGGCCCATCTATGAATTGTTTTCAAGCTCAATTATATATAACATTGACACTCCTCGTTAAACAATTAACAACGTTTGCAATTAGCTTAAGTTGGTGTCTTCTTCTTCATTGCTTGAAAAACCTCCTCCTTTCGATGTTAAGTCTATGTCTTATAGTAGGGGTGTCCTTAACTATGATCTATGTGTATCTTATGTGTGTGTGCCTTGTGAGTAAATAATTTCCCTTCTATATTTTGTTGGTCCCAATGGTGCACATTGGGCATATGACAACAAGCAATAAAGCTAAACATTGACATAAACACATGAGAAAGAGATGCAAAATAAATATACATAACCAAATATTACACTACCACATGCTATCCTACATGTTGTTGATCATAGTTCTGCCATGTCCCTGTCCATTCATGCCCACAAACTATTGACTTTTAACACTAATCAACATCTCCTCTAAAATCCCAAGAGTGTCCCATGCAATTTATTTACCTCTCCAAAATTTACCATGTAGGTATATGTCGAGGAATACTGGATAATAGAGGATTATACTAGGAAATTAAAAATTCCATGAAATATAGTCAAATTTTAAGTCAATGTAACTAACAAACTACGTCATTTTCAGTTACAATTTTATTGAATTTCTCTTCGTGATTGGCTTTTTCAAAGAAAGGTAACAACACATTAAGTGGGTTTATGAGTCATCCTTTTCTCTTAGCTCATTGTTGACATCAAATGACTAGAAGATGAGGAAAATGGGGACTTGTTTATGGGATTTGAATTGAGAACAAAAACATTATTCCTTTTCTTAGCTCTCATTGTCAACCTCAAATGACTAGAAGATGATAAAAAGAGAATTTTTTTTATGATATTTCAAGTGATAAAGAATGCATTATTGCTTAGATTAGCGATCAACATTACATTTTCAATCATCAATGATGCTAATCCCAAATATTTTCATTTCAAATTTTTAAGTTTTTGGATTGTGCAACAAATTGATTCCACAATGAAGTATGAAGCAATGGACAACAATAACATGGATTATAATTTTTGCATGTGATAATCAATAAGTCAATTAATAAGAACACTATTAACATGGAAATATTCAAATTAGAAAGATGTTTTTAAACAACCTATAATTAAAGAATTATTCATTTTGTCAATTTTTACAAAGAAATCTTCAAGGAATCTAAAACAACTACTTTCCAAAATTCTTGTTATATTCACAACATTGTTCCTCCTTGCATGCACCATTGGATCAACTTTTGATCGACGGTCTCTGTATTCCATTGTGTTTTGGATCTATTATACCAAGAGAATTCCCAAGTCATCCAATTTGGATTAGGTCACACAAATCACATGCAAGTGGGCCTATTGGGTCTCCTTCCCAAGACCATATGCCTAAAATATCCATGGAAAGATACCCTTGCGACATGTGGCAAGGAGAGATAGAGTGGTGTCCATAGGTATCCACTCCACATCAAACAAAAAGGCATGATATTTTTCATTATCCACCATGAATCGATTGCACATGAGCCTAGAAGACATATAACCTCTTAGTGACATCAAATACATTGCATATTCATAAGATACCCTTCAAATCCTTGAAACCCATCAACATCCATGTCAACTCCAAGATGGAAAAATTGGTTGGGCATTTAAAAAAGCATAGTAATTTATCCTTGGCCCTATCTCTTGGCATTCTTAAGGATGGAATATAAATACAAGAGCCAATCACAAGAAGGTAGTGGGATGGTTTAGTTACTTGGGAAAATGAATTTACCCACTTGTTGGTTTGATTCAATGTTGGGATATTCGAGAGAGGAATTTATGAAGATGATTGAATTGAGGACAATTACACCAGTGATAGTTCTAAAGAGATACAAGACTAGTTATGGAAAAGATAGTTGTGGAGCAATATGGGGAGCTATTCACTCATGTATCCTTTGATACATCTCTGGGTCCTCTTCTAATAGAGACCTCTTTATTAATGCTCAAATGCTTGTGTTTTACAATGACTTCTTAACATGTTTCTCAAACTTAGAAACATAGTGCACCATTGAATTCCTTGTGAAATTTCAATAAAAATGAGTATAAAGTTCATAAAATTTTGTGATTGAACCTCATGGCATGCATTATAGTGCAGCCTCCAAGTCTAATTACCCTTGGGAATGAACTTCAAGATATCGTATTTTGCATTCATGTGTATCCTTGTCTTGGTCCATGCACTCATTAAATAGGGCATAAGCCCCTTAACCTCCATCCAGAACTGTTGGTTGGCATTAAATATTTGTCAGTGGGCATGCCTTAACAAGAGGATCCTTTGGTGAAATGGTTAAGGAATATGTTTAGCATAGAGGAGGTCATTGGTTCGATCCCCATAAACCTCACTTTTGTTATAACAAATGGTTGTTATATAGTTTGGAGTTATATTGTATATATGGCATAGTTTGTTGGAACATTCGTTAGCGCCTTCGCGAAATATAATTTGATTACGTTGGATACCATATGATAATATATTATGGGTTTAGGGATAATCCCTCGACCCTTTTCCTCGACCAAATATTCAACATAACAACCTTAAATAACGATGGTGCCGTATATGGTTAAGAAACACATGTACGATGCATTGGTGAGGCTGTTGGGTTGTTTGGCGGGAGACTTGGGTTTGATCCTTCGGGGTCCAACTAATTTTATACAAACTTACCCATTAATTACTAATGGGAGGCTTCGACATGGTAGCCTTTCATTGGTTTATCTCTTCCAAGTGTCAATACACAATTGGTCCACTTAATATGCACGATTTCCACATCACCTGCCCAGTCAGCCATATGGTCATGCCACATGGCGCCTTATGATGTTTCCATGTCATTATCATACGGTCGTGCCACATATCACCCTTTTAGTGGTGACACATGTTACCTTTTTTACCCTTTTGACTTTGACTTTTACATAGTTGACTTGAAGTTTGACCAACCATATCTTTTGTGTTCTAGCTCCATTTGAGATGATTTTTTCATATTTGGAAATATATCGCCAAGCTCTATGCATTGAAGTCATTTTTGAGAGAAATTGGGATGATCAAATTTTGAGCATTTTTTAATCCTTCTAGACCTCTATGAGCATTCCAAATCCTCCTAGACCTTTGTGAGTGTTCCTAGATCCTCCTGGATCATTCCTCCCCATTGGAAACCTTTTGTACCACCAAAATTTTTGATTAATCAACAACTAAGTGAGGGTAAAGTTCCCTCACCCTTCCAATCTCCATCCATTTTTCTTTACTTGGTTTCACCCATTTGAGACCAACTCGAAGATATTCCACATCACCTCGTTGTGAAGTTATGCTTCTTCTATCGAGAATAATATCTTCCTATAGCTTGTCCAAATATTATGGAGCAAAATCATCAATTTATGTAACTTGAATACTTTCATCTTCATCCATAATCATATGAGGCTCATAAAGCTTCACATTCTCAACATTTACCACTGAATACATTTGCATGCAGGATGGTAGCTCTAAATGAAAGGCATGAGTGGCAATCTTCTCTAAGATCTTGAATGGACCATATCAGATTGGACTTAGCTTTTTACCTTCACCCTTCATTCTTTCCTTGCTAATATGTAACCAAACGTGATCACCGACTTCAAATTGATGATAAACTTGATGTTTGTCATGCCTCGCATTGTATTTGTCTTGGATTTTCTCCCACTATTCATGTACTACTTGATGTACCTATTGGATATTATGAATGAACCTTTTATCTTTATCTGTACCATCCTTTCTATCTCCTTACTTGCTTCTCCAAAAGAAAACTCCATAGGTGATTTAGGCAAGTACCCAAAACATACTTCAAAAGGAATTTTCTGAGTAGAAGAATGTATGGCATGATTATAGGTTGTACATAACACAATTGTTCATCACATAACTTAATATGCTTGTTGAAGCATCCTCGAAGTAGATGTACCATCGTTCTATTTATGACCTTTGTCTGTCCATTTTTCTGCAGATGAAAATTTGTGCTCCTCTTTAACTTAGTGTGCATCAACTCCCATAGATGAGACCAAAAATTTCCCAAAAAGAGAGAGTCTCTATTTGATATAATAGATGTAGGAAACCCAAAATGAACCCATACATTAGAAAAGAACATTTGTGTTGTCTATTCAGTTGTGACATGTTTCTTGCATGGAATTAAAATACACATCATACTGAATCTATCCACAACAACATATAAGTAATCATGACCTATCTTGGACATTGAAAACCCCCTACAAAATCCATGGAGATACTTTCCCATGGATGAGAAGACACTGGAAGTGGCATATAATCCCAACTTTCTATTGTTGGGCTTACTTGTGGTGCGCATGACAAACCCTTTTACATACCTAGAAACTGTCTCATTCATTTGAGGCCAATAACAATATCTATGAAACTGTGTTACTGTATTACCAACCCCAAAATGTCCAGAAATGAGAGATGTATGAGCTTCTCTAATTACATTCATTGTTTCATCTCTAGGTATACAAATTTTTCCAAGATGATATAACAAATTGTCATGCATATAATAATCCAACTACTGATTTCCACAAGTTAATGCTTCATACACATATTTAAAATCATCATCCTTAGCATATTGTTCAACATACATTTCATGAGATAAAGGATTATACTTTAGTATTATGGATGCGTTAATCACTGGTCTTGAAAATATGCCCGCAACCTTATTAAGAATACCTTTCTTATACTTGATTACCATATGAAACTATTGTAAGACACCCATCCACCTGAAATCTCATGATTGTTGTAGCTTGGTATGTGACTGCAAATAGTGTAATGAATAGTGATCTATATGGATTATTGTCTCCTTTCCCATTAAGTAATGCTTCCATTTCTTCACACTTTGTACCAATGCATTCAATCCCTTATCGTATGTTGGATAGTTAATCACAACATGAGTAAAATTATCAGAATGATAACATATACGTTTACCCCATTGCATCAAGACTTCTCCCATGGCATATCTTCTTGCATCTGTTTGAATCTCAAATGTCTTTTGTAGATATGGCAGAGCCAAAATTGGTGTGGTTCTTATCTTCTCCTTCAATGTATCAAAGGATTTATGCTACTTGCCTCCCCATTGAACATATTTTTTAACACTTGGTAATGCATCCATAGGAGCTGCTGTGAAAGAGAAATTGGCAATGAATTTCCTCTAGTACTGTATTGCTCCTAAGAAGCTCCTAACTTCTATGGAAGTAGATGACTTGGTCCAATTCACAATGACTTCTACTTTTGCGAGATCTATCTTTAGTTGACAATTAACTACAATGTAACCCAAATATACTAGAGAAGTTTTTCCAAATTTACAATTAGACATTTTTACATACAACTTCTCCTACTTTAAGAGTTCAAAGACTATCTTGACATGCATTATATGATCTTCCCATCTTCGATTAAATATCAATATATCATCTAAGTAGACGATAACAAAATCATTTATGTAAGGCCTAAAAACATCATTCATTACCCTCATAAATGTTGCAGGTGCATTACATAAACCAAATGGCATAACTAACCATTCAACAACCCCTGCTTTGTCTTGAAAGAAATTTTCCATATATCTTTTTTTGCGATTTTGATTTTATGGTAACCACTTCTCAAGTCCAATGTAGTGAAATAAAAAACATTCTTTAAATGATCCAATAAATCACCAATTTTTGGAAGAGGATAATGGTTCTTTACCGTAATCTTGGTCAGGGCACAAAATTCAATACACATCCTCCATGTGTCATATTTCTTTGGAACTAATACAAGAGGAGAACCAAACAGAGAGGATCTTGGTTTGATGATTCCTTTATCGAGAAATTATTGAACCTACTTCTTTATTTCTGCATTCTCGATCATTAATGACCTATACATACCAATGTTAGGAAGAGGAGAATCATGCGGTAAATATATTTCATGTTAAACCTCCTTCTTAGGAGACAACCCTGTAGGTTCTTGAAATAACTCTTCATAGTTAGATATGATTTTAAACAACTCCTATTTATGACCTGGATCACAACCTAATAAAAAATTGGACATATCTTCTTCTTTCTATTTCACTATCATGAGAATAAAAGATTTACTTGCATTCACAAGTCTCTTCATTTGCCCTATGATCACTAAAGAAACATTATCTTTGATTTGATGTGCTCTGACAATAAATTTAACCTAATATTTGAAAATGTGATATTTATTCTCTTCATGGTAGAATATAGCTTTCCTGTCAAATAGATATGGAATTCCCAAGTCAATGTCGCAAATGTCAAGAGGAACAACATCTATTTCTACCTCAACAAAGAACTTAGCGGTGCTTGCAAATCTGACCTTACACTGCCTCGTTACCTGCAACTTAGCACCTTCACACACACCCAACCTAAGGGATATGTATTTTTGTGAGGTGTCATATTTAAACCCAAATTCTTAACAATTTCTTTAGATATTAAGTTAACTTGAGATCCACTATCAAACAAAGTATCTAACTTTGTATGCTTGACTATAACCCTGACATGGAAAATCTTGCTTCTTTTCTTTTGATCAGTAACACTTTCCAATTTAGTAAATTGAACTGAAGAATTAGAATTGATAATAGATATACATTTTCTTCCTATTGCCACGATCTTGGATTCATCCCTGGAATCTAATCCTATATCCTGTTGAGCTAATGCAACAGTCTTCCACTTCCCTTTATCCTTGAACTTGTTTGCTTGTAATTCTGGACGTATCTTCCATCATTGTGTTTCCTCATGCCCTTTGTTTTACAATGGGAACATGTAGGACTTTCTTCAGCTTTCTTTACTATAGCTAACTTCTTACTCTTTCATTTTCCTTTTAGTTTCTTCTTGAACTTGTATGGCTTCTTATCTTCAATCACATGCTTCCCCTTACTAGCCTCTAGATGTGTCACTTGTACTAACAATTTATCAATGTTAGTAGGATTAAACATTAAAATAGTTTGTCAAATATATGAGTGCATTCCACCAATATATTTTAGAAGAGTTTAGCGATTATACAACAAAATTCCTAAGGATAATGCCTTCTTTTTGAATTCCTATGTATATGCTTGAATATTTTTTTCTTTACCTTGTCTTAGATGTTTCCATTCTATAATTATCGTTTACATATAACCTAGTGGATATAATTTTTTTCTTATGGACTTAGTAAATTTATCCCAATAAGAGATTACTTTACCCTTTTGAAAGAGACCAACTTGCATCTTACTCTCCCACAATATTAAGGTTGTGACACTTAGTTGAAAAGCAACTAATTGTATCTTTGTAGCATCGTCCATGATATTTTGAACCCTGCAATATACCTCTATTTTCTTGATTCAATTGTCCAAATTCTCGACATTCAATTCTCCATCATAGGTTGGCAATTCAAACTTTACATCCAATTTTAATAAAGATAGACTATGATCATGAGGAGACTTCTTAGAGGGATTCCTTTTATGTGAAGAATGTTTACTTTCCTCGGAAGAAGATGATGATGAGGATGATGGTGAGGAAGGTTCTGAAGGTCCACCTTCATCACCTCCTCCATACTCTTTGACTAGTTCAACTTTCTCCATTGAAATTTCCTCCTTGGCCTTCTTTCGACCCTCATACATTTTTTCCACCATGGATTTCATTAAATTAAAATCCTTGAAGAAATCATCTTAAGAGTCATAAGGACCTAATTTTCTTAGTGAATTCATCTCTCTTATTCAAGTATAGCTTATCAAACCAATCTTTGGATTATAACTTGAAATCTTTCCTTCTTCTCGCTTGAATTTGGACCTTGTAAGCATTCACTCACAAACCATTGGCAAACCTACTCTGATACCAACTTGATCCAAAAAATCCTTATATGTTAAATAATATTTAATACATATAAACATCTACGTGATCTTCGAAAATAATAATGATCGCTTCACTGGTTGAAATTTACATGTGAATTAACTTATATTATCCAATACACTTTAATGATAAACAACTTGCAATATAACTGAGTGAAAATAGAATAACAACACTGAAATCACATACACAATTTTGATAACGAAGTTCACCCAATTTGGGCTACATCTTTGGTTCTGCTTCCAATAAAGACCTCTTTATCAATGCTCAAATGATTTTGTTTTACAATGACCTTTTTGCATGTTTCTCAAACTCAAAAACATAGTGCACCATCGAGTTCCTTGTGAAATTTCGATAAAAATGAGTATAAAGTTCATAAAATTCTGTGATGGAACCTCGTGGCACACATTATGGTGCAACCTCCAAGTCTAATTACCCTTGGGCATGAACTTCGAGACACCATACTCTACATTCATGTGTGTCCTTGTCTCGGTCCGTGTGCTCAATAAATAGGGCACGAGCCCCTTAACCTTCACCCAAAACTCTTGGTTGGCATTAAATATTTTTTCGTGGGCATGCCTTAACAAGAGGCACCTTTGGTGCAATGATTAAGGCATATTTTTAGCATAGAGGAAGTCACAGGTTTGATCCTTGCGAACCTTGCTTTTGTTATAACATAAAATATTTATATATTTTGGAGTTATATTGTATATATGGTATAGTTTGTTGGAATATTCATTAGAGCCTCCACAAAATATAAGTTGGTTACGTTAGATACCATATGATCATAGATTATGAGTTGAGGGCTAAGCCCTCGACCCTTTTCATCTGCCAAATATGCAACATATCAACCTTAAATAATGGTGGTGCCATATATACGGTTAAAAAACACATGTGTGGTGTATTGGTGAGGTCGTTGGGTTGTTTGGTGGTAGACCCGGGTTCGATCCTCCAAGATCCAATTAATTTAAAAAAAACTTACCCATTAATGACCAATGGGAGGCTGCCACATGGCAGCCTCTCATTGGTCTATCTCTTTCATGTGTCAATACACAATTGGTCCACTTAATATACATGATTGCCACATCACCTACCCAGTTAGTCGTACGGTCATGCCACGTGGTGCCTTGTGATGCTGCCACATCATCATCGTATAGTCGTACGGTCATTCAATGTGTCACTTTTTCAGTGGTGACACATGTCACATTTTTACCCTTTTGACTTTGACTTTTGTCTAGTTGACCTGAACTTTGACCGGCCATATCTTTTGCATTCTAGCTCTGTTTGAGACGATTTTTGCATCGTTGGAAAGATATCATCGATATCTACGGATTGATGTAATTTTCAAGAGCATTTGGGACAATCAAATTTTGAGCATTTATGAATCATTCTAGACCTTTATGAGCATTCTAGATCCTCCTGGACCTCTGTGAGCATTCCTGGATCCTCTTGGATCATTTGATTCATTAACACAAGAGTAGACATTGAAGTTGAGCTCTTTGTAATCTATTATTACTCTGAGAAGTAATTATAGAGAGTAGAGCAAGCCATTTCACACTAGAGTTTTCCTATTGGGTTTCTCCAGGATAAAATTATTTGTGTCATATTGTGTATGGTTGTAGTATTTATTGCATTGAGTTCTTTGCATTTGAATTTTTGGTCATTATTAATTTCATTGTATCATTTAAGTAAAGAAGAGAAAATCTTGACAATAAGCATTGGGTCTATGTTAGTGAATTCAGTTGATCATACACTAATCAATTACAGATTAACGAGATTTATTATATATTGCATTGAGTTCTTTGCATTTGAATTTTTGGTCATTATTAATTTCATTGTATCATTTAAGTAAAGAAGAGAAAATTTTGACAATAAGCATTGGGTCTATGTTAGTGAATTCAATTAATCATACACTAATCAATTACAAATTAACGAGATTTAGTATTCATGCTTATTTGAACCTTTCCATCCCCTAGAGTCAACTTGGCTTATTACCATGCACTAATCAATTACAAATTAACAAGATTTAGTATTCATGCCTATTTGAACCTTTCCATCCCCTAGAGTCATCTTGGCTTATTACCATGCTATCTTTGGAAGAGATATGTTCGTGAAGGTTTTTATGTTAAGGACAACCATGTAATAAGGAACAACACACTTGGCACATTGGAAATATTTTCATTGTGCTTAAAGGCTAGGTGGAGCCGACAAACAATCCTTACTAGGATTATCCAAAATGATCCTTGAAAGTGGTTTCTTCAAAATCTATATTCATGATTTGCAGTTCGAGGGATTGGAAATACATTAGTGAGAAGTCCTTCACCAAGGATAGCAAGGATTTGCATAATAGATCGAGACTTGAAATCTTTATTACTCCATGCTTTAATAGGACCCAGGGGACCAACAACTTTGAGAAGTGGCAATAAAATAAAGGCCAAACATTTTCAAAGGAACAAAGCTAATTTAATATTTAAAAAATGGGTTGGTTGGTGCTCCATCAAAGCTATGTAGTTAAAGCAAGATTTAATAAGGAAAACATGTTAAAGCAAGATTTTATGTTCGATGTTGAAAAGATGAAATGATAAAGTATATTTTTTTGCAATGCCCAGTTAGAGGAACTTATAGACATGGTTTCAAGTAAAATAAAATAACTTATTCACAACCTTTTTCACTTGTAGAGGACCTCTTCTAAATGACAGACGATTCAAAAATGTTGCAAAAAGAACTTGCATATTATGTGATTTTCTTTTATTGATTTTGTTCTTAAAAACAATGTAGAACTTTCAAGGAGACAATTCCCATTTATAATGGATAAAATTAAAAACACCAGAAAAAAAAGATTTCACACTTCATGCAAAAAGCCAAAATTTGATGTGGGTGTTTCTAAAAGATATAGACTCCACCAGAGGAGGGACATGTGTTAGTTTTTTTTAACTTTTATATTCAACAAAGATATTAATGTAAATTTTTATATCTATGGTGTAATTTTTAATATATTGTTGTTGAATTTTTGGTATTATTTAATGTAATGCAAAGTGTTTTAAAAAAACAAATGAAATTAGCATCAAAACTATTTATTTTTTTTAAATATTTTAATGTAATAATTGTATGTAATTTAAAGTGAAAGTTTAAAGTAATTATGAAATGTTTGAAACTTTTAATAATGAATTATTTATGTATAACTTAAAAGTAAAATAAAAGTGATAGTGATTATTCAATGTTTTTAAAAGTTAAGTATAATTTGGACATACCTAGGTGTTAGTAACTATTGACAATGTTACATCGGTCCACGAGCTCTGCATCTAGGGTTTCTTGTGACCTATCGTGAGTGAACCCATGGCTCTGTCTATGGGGGGAGGATCCCCCCATCCTCTCCTCCACCTCCATACATCGTTTCTTTCCAATCACTAATTTCTTCCTATACAAAATCTATGAAACAAGCGTTGTCAAGATTCGTCAAGAAAATGGAGGAAATTCCCTAGGTTCATGTCCATCCACCATCGGCTCATCCTTTCACCCTTTGGCTAGAAGAGAATGGTCTTATCAGATAGTTCACAGGTCTATGGCCTTCACCCAAGGCCATGCATAATTAGTTAGATCTAAACTGGAAGAAGTTGATTGAAGGAAAAATCTCCACAACATTTTGTGTTAAGGGGTTCTTTGTTTTCCTGTTTGAAAAAGAAGAAGATAGGGATCTAATATTTCGTAGTGGCCCCTATTTCATGGGATATCGAGGAATGTATCTCAATAAATGGACCTTGGACTTCAGCCCAGAAAAATGACATACTCTCAACAATCCCGGTCTGGGTAAGACTCCCCTTTCTCCCACTGCATTGTTGGAATGATGAAACTCTAAGAAATATAGACAATTCCTTGGGAAAATACATTGATCATGCTAAACCATGAGACGTCGTTCAAGCATGTTCCAGACTCTATGTAGAGGTAGATCTGGAAAAAGGACTGCTTGTGGCAATTCAATTAACCTTAGACAATTGGTCATACATCCAACAAGTGGATGACGAGCATATCCCATTTAAATGTAGAGTCTGTCGTGGATATGGACATTTTGAAATATTTCCACATGCAAAAACCTCCTAGCTAGAGAAGCAAAATCAGGAGCAATCACAACAACTCAAAATAAAGAAGACTAATGGTAAGGCCACAACAACCCCAAGCTCAAGGATAAGGAGATAAATCTCATGCTCCCCACTCTAAATCTTCAAGTACATCCCAAAGAGGGGAGGCTAGCCATAATATCTTTCAAAAAATAGTAGTTGAAATTGTGGAAGAAAACCTGGAATCCCAGGAAGGAAATGAGGCAGCACATCAAGAAGCTCCAAATAAAGACGATCGAAAAGGCAAAGCCAAGGAATCTCAACCTTTGCGAGATGGGGAATCCACGATAATTGTGCCCTCCCAACCTTTAGCAGGGATTCCAATTATCCTTAAGGAAGAACACTAGGAAAACTCTGAAAGTGACACGGAACCTGAAATTTCCCAGCCCCCTACAATAAGAAAATATGGGAGAAAGACTAACAAAAACAAACGGGAAGTAACAACATATAGGGAAAAAGAACTAGGCATTCAATCTACACTAGAGGAAGCCCTCAAAAAAGAGGGAAATATAGGAAAATCCCATATTGCTAAAGGTATACCCTCTCAGCCCTCTAAAGGGGGGCACACAAAAAAAATAGTAAGTGATGAAATGGAAAAGCCATAATCTTTAGAGGTGCTTCAAGAGGCTTATGCACAATGTGGAATTCTAAAATTCTGCAACTAGTGGAATGGCACAAATATTTAAATTGGATAATGGTCACCCTCTCCATGAATGCCACATGTATGATTCTCACCATTATCAATGTCTATATGCCAAACAATTATGGGGAAAAAACTCAATGCTCGGGTTCTCTTTTGGATTTAGCAAAAGGAAATCCCCCTCAAAACCTAATAATTGCGGGAGGTTTTAACATCACAAGAAGAAACAAAGAAAAACGATGGGAATCCATAGTGAGAGATCAATTTAGGGAAAAAATGGCCGATCTCATCTCAGATTTGGACCTTTTTGATGTCCCCCCATCACCAAGGTATCCTACACCTGGAAAAATAAAAGGGTAGGTCCTGGCCACATCATAGCCAGGCTCGATCATTTCTTAATTAACATCTCCTTCCTCTCTTTGCTGGACAAAATCTCCTCCACAATCCTCCCCTAGGTAGGCTTGGATGATCGCCCAATATCTCCAACCTTTCCCTGTGAGATTAACTGGGGTTCCATTCCCTTCAAGTTCAATCCTTCATGGATGGATCATCCTGATTCCCCCCCCCNAGTCACTCGTTCATGTACCTAATGGATATCAGGATATCCAGTACACATATTGGAATATAATCTTAAGCTTACCAAAGTCTCCCTAAAATATTGGTCTAAAATATCCTCACACCCTTCTCACATCAAAGTTTAGGGAAAAAAGAAAAAACTTGAAGAAATCCAAGAGGAAATTTAAGCAATTGAAGCACAATAACAGGATTTAATGATGGAAAATGAGGCACATAAAGACTACATCTGTGCCCTTGCAGAAGAAGAACCTATGTGGAGACTTAATTCTAGAAGCCTTTGGTTGCACGCAGGAGATAAAAAAACTACCTTCTTCCATAGATAGGCCAAAGCAAGGCGATGGAGAAATCAGATAACAAAAATAAAAACTCAAACTGGAGAAATCATAAGTGAATTTGATCAAATAAAGAAAAAAGCTACAAATCACTTCTCCAAGTTGTACTTCGAGGAGGGCGACCTCAACAAAGAGCTAAGTAATATTTTTCTTACCCACACCCCACATTTGATTACAAAAATGGACAATATGAAGATAAATAGGACAATAGAAGAAGAGGAACTATTTAAAGTTATTTAGAAGCTCCATCGGGATAAAGCTCCTAGACCTAATGGGTTCACTCTTCATTTTTACAAATGATGTTGGTCCATAATAAAATATGATCTCATCAGAATGCTCATATATGTACAAAAATCAAACAGAATGGGAGGAGCTACAAACTCCGCTTTCTTAACACTAATTCTGAAAGAAAAAGGGGTTTCCTCCTTTGATAGATTTAGACCCATCTCTCTCTGTAATGTCTCTTACAAACTCGTTTCTAAAATAATTGTTAACAGATTGAAACCCTTTCTTAACTCGTTGATCCTACCAAATCAAGGTGGTTTTATTGCAAGAAGACAAATCTAGGGCAAATTCATTCTAGTTCAAAAAGAAATCCACTCTAGCTTCAACAGGGGAGAAGAAGGCATGGTTATAAAGCTCGACATGGCTAACGCCTTTGAAAAAGTAAGTCATGGATTTCTCAAGGAAGTGTTGAAAAAATTTGGGTTTGATCAAGCATTCATTTCCTGGATTGGCACATGCATTTCTACTCCTTAGATTGCTCCCTTGATAAATGGAAGACCAACCCCTTTCTTCAAATCCTCAAGAGGATTAAGGCAAGGCTTCCCCCTTTCCCCCCTTTTGTATGTCCTCATGGTTGAATCCCTCAACATAACTTTAGAATGGGAATGCACAAATGGTTCGATCCCTAGAATTTGTATTGCTAGAGGAGTTAAGAGAATCAATCACTCCCAATTCACGGATGATACCTTGTTGCTGAGTGGAGCTTCCAAAGTAATGGAACAAAGAATAAAAGAAGTTTTAGATCATTTCATTTTGGTATCTGGAGGCTGCATAAATAACCACAAGAGTCAAATCTATGTGTGGAACACCAAATCTCACTGCCTAATAGGAATTGCTAAAATTCTAGGATTTTCGATCTCTAATGACTGGAAATCCTTTAAATATCTAGGGATTCCAATTTTCTTAAAGTCCCTCTCGGGTGAGTATCGACATGTTATTATTCAAAAAGTCAAAGAAAAAATGGAAGCATGGGGAGCAATATGGCTCAATCATGCAGGGTGATTGTTGCTAATCAAATCAGTTTTGTCCTCCCTCCCCCTTTTTTAGTTCTCTTCTCTTTTGGCTTTAGTGGGAATAAAAAAAGATATGGCCCAGCTTATTCGAAAATTCCTTTGGTAGGGATACAAGTCTAACTCGAAAAAAATCCATCTTGTGAATTAGAATATTGTCTCGTCCTCCAAAGAGAAGGGGGGACTGGGTATAAGGGATCCAGAATTGGCCAACATAGTTTTAGGCACCAAGATGCTTTGGAGATTAGTCTCTGGTAACAAAGAGTGGTGAAAAATAACCATTGTCAAAAAGTACAAAATGGGAACTAGGAAAATATGTCTTGATCAAGAACAAACAAGCCACAATGGATCTCCCATATGGAAACTTCTTCTCTCTTCCATCCCCCACATCAAGTAAAAACTCACTTGGATCCTAGGAAATGGAAAATCAATTTTTCTATGGAAATACTCAATCATGGGATGCCCCCCCTACTCAACAACAGTGATATAGAAGAACTAAAAGGTTGGATGATATCGCAGTAGTATCATATGCTTTATGAGATATCAGAATGGAACGAGGATGGTTCTTGGCAGGGATGGAATCTTGGAAATCCCCTCCCCCCCACCTGCAACCTCAAGTCCATCTCTTGTTCAAGTACCTAAAAGGAGCTTCCCCCCTCCATGAAAATGACCAACATAGTAGAGGCTGGGGTGTAGTAGGCTACATAGTTAAATACGGATATAAAGCACTCCTAGCCAACAAAAGAAATAAAACCCAAACAACTTGGTCGAAAAATGTTTGGAATTTGGATGCGCTCCCCAAAATCAACTTTTTCTGTTGGACCCTAACACATGGAAAGATTCTAACTAGGGAAAATTTGATGAAAAGAGGATTCCACGACCCTTTCCTCTGTGCTCTCTGTCAAAGGAATCAAGAATCAATCCAACATATTTTTGGGGAGTGCCCCTTCTCTAAGAAAATTTGGGATGCAATATATCATGAGTTGTCTCACCGGGTGTGGTGGCCCTCTCAATTCAAAACCTTATTGGTAAAATGGGAAAACTACTACCAAGGATCATTCCAAGGGAAAAATGTTTTCAAACGACTATGGAAATATTCCCCCAAATATGTAATTTGGCAGATCTCGCTGGCCCAAAATAAAATCATTTTCCAAAACAAAAGGATCCACCCTCGACTTGTAGCAAGCAAGGAAATCACCCATATGACAGATCTCTTAAATTCCAAAAAGATAAACCAAGAAGATCAATACAGGTGGAGTAGAGTAGAAAAAAATTGGATTGTGAAATTCAACCTTCAATATATCTCACAATCCAAATATTCACAACAGTCATGTTGGAAGATTCATTATTCTTCCTTCAATATTGAGCAATGGCTCTCTTCTCAATCAGGCCACACTATTTTCTTTGATGACGCATCCAAAGGAAACCCAGGGGAGGCAGGTGTAGGGGGGTTCTTTTTGGGCCCAGAGGAAATAGAGTTTTGGACTACTTATGGAATTTGGGGATGGAAACAAACAATAAAGCAGAGGCTTACGCTCTCCTCCAAGGGATACACTTGGAAAAAAAAAACACATTAAAACTATGAATGTAGTGGGCGATTCTAAGACAATAATAAGGACAATGATATCAGGCTCCTCTCCTCATAACACGATATTAAGAAATCTAATTGCACAAATTTTCCTTCTCATAGGTCCCATGTGCATCAATTATTTCCATGTTCTCTGAATCCATAATGTTGAAGCAGATAAATTGGCCAATAAGGCCATTGGTAAGGCCCCAAGTCACTTAGGGATCAATGGACATGATAGCTCAACCCATTTTCCATGAGTTCATGCCTCACTCACCCTGGGGCCCACGATGTATGGGAGGCAATGCATGGCAGTTCCTTGGGTCGCATGCTCTCCAGTGCAAGTTTTGGGGCATGAGGGAAAGGTCTTTTAACACAAGCGAGAGATCGAGTGGATTGTGGGAATCACAATCGCTCCATAATGAAGAAGGGAGGTGGTACTCCTCACAATGGTGTGCTCGTGCATCTCAGGGATGTGGGTTTAGGTTCAATGAAGGAGGACACAAAAGGACAAGGTCGAATGATGATGGTGAGATCAAAAGGCACCATTATTTGTTCTTTGCCTCCCTTCGAAAACATTTGGCATGAGGATCTTTAGCCAGATAAGGTACTCTCAAAATCCTTGGTACAACTCCTCTTTCCTTTCCCCTCATTTTTGAATCATTACAGGGTCTGCGTTGACATCAGGTCAGTTTTTGGAAGGTGGCACCTCAGAGAGAATTAAATATCGTCACCTCTCATTTTTGGTCTGTGCTTCTTTCGCTAGGAGGTATGTTTGGCTCCTCCCTAAGTCTCTTTCCGATCTTTATGTTTTGAGAATTTATCTCTTTCTGGGTGAGTTCTCCAGCCTATTTCGGTATCATTTACACCCCTTTGTTTCTCCTTGTCTCATCACAATCCACGTTCTTAGCCTTGTATCCAGAACCACCCCCCTCTCCTCGGTTTCTAGAAGCATGTCCCCTCTGAATTTAAAGAATAGATCAGTCTAGTCATTTCGAAGAAGCATGGACACTAAGGAGAAAAAATTTGGGCAAGGTCAATGGAATTCTGATTTCGAGTGTGCAGAATGTCATAAGCTAAAAATTAAGTATGGGGCCATCAACTCCATGGTCTCCTTTGAGTTAGAAACCTTGTCTCAACATCATCACCTCATCGGGTAGCTCTAGGACATAGTGTACGCCCAATGAAGCCAAACTCAAGACTTCCATTATTTCCTTGAGTAGTGCGAGAAAAATCAAAGGCAACCTTCCACCCCAACCAAAAACAAAAACACATCAAGGAATGTTTCAGAAGCCTCAGAGAGCTCGATCCCTGACCTCAATGAACTAGTTGAAGTAGAATGGATCTAGAAGGAAATTCAAGAAGTCAAGCAAGAACTGGGTAGATGATTTATTTTCAAATTGTAGTTGTAATGTTTTGTCTATCACTATGTATTAATGATATTTTCTATCGACATTATACTTACCATACTAGAAGTAACATCAGTTTTTGGATATTCCTCAATGATTCAGACATAAATTTTGTAATTGATGAACTAGTCCTAAGATTTGGCAGTCCTCGGGACCTTTAAATTTTGTATATTGTAACTCAATGGTCTTGACCACACCTTTTTAATGAAAAATTCCCCAGTTTTTGTGAAAAAAAAACTATTGATAATGTTACAAGTGTAAATTCAAATCTTCAAAACCTTTTTAAAATAAATTGATAAATAAAATTCATTATACACATTAATAAAGACTAAACTTCAAAAAATTCAAAAACTAAAAAATATGTGCACTCTATTACATTAACTTTAGTAATCCATCCTTTACCTATACTTACAAAGAGGATCACAAACCCAATAAACATCAAATTTTGTGATTAATTTATAATTTGACCATACATGATTGATTACTTTTATAATTAAATACATTGATAAAAAAAATTATTTTATAATGAAATAAATCGATCAAAATATGGATTGTATTAACCACACTAATTTTTTTAATCCATTATCTCTCTATTCTTGCAAAGAGGGCAACGAACCCATGAACATCAAATTATATGACAAATTTAGAATTTAACCATAAATGATTTATTACTTTTGTAATAAAATAAATTGATAAAACTTATTTATCCTTAAAATTATAAAATTATGTCCCCGAGGTGTAGGATAGTTGTGTTGTTAAGGCACTCTGTGATGTTAAATCACCGGTTTGAAACCTGTGGGGACAAAAAATCCATCCATGTTAAGGGTTGGTGTGGCTCAGGCTGGGTGCGATCTCTGTGTGATTTTGACAACTTAGATGCCCTTGAGTCACAGTTTCAACCACGCCAATTTTTTTTTATAAAATTATATGTTAATTTTTTTAATATTTAAATTGATATAAATTGATATTAAATATTTAAACCAATACTAATTTATATTAAATATATGAAAAATTAAAAATATTATTTAATTCATTTTTATATAAAATAATAATTTCATTCCATTTAAAATTACAATTCAAATAAACATTACCTTAATTTACATCATAAAAAATTATTTAACTTAATTCAAATAATAAAAAATCATTTTTTAATACACAACATATTTATATTTAATCTCAACAACTTTGAAATATGATCACATAAAATTGAAATATAAACTAGCATACCCCGTAGCAAGAGAAAATAAACACCGAAGATGTTGTTTAAAGATCGTGGGATTTTTATTTTGGGGAGGATTCAAAGCAATGTAGCCTTAGATATTCAATGTTCAAAGTTTTGGACCAGTGATTTAGATCCTCATTCTCACTTGCAAATACCTCTAATGCATCTAATGAATCCTATACAACCTTTGTGTGAAATTGAGTGAATTAACATATTTGGACCTGCAACGACAAAAAAAAAAAAAAAAAGATCTTGAGAAAAAAATGATTTCCTTCTATAACCCTTCATGCCACCATTGTGGTAATTGTGGTGAATGAAGGGAAGAAGACAACACCAATTAGAATTATTGCAGGCTTCCTTTGTGACAATCCAATTTGATCAATTTAAACAATTGATCAATGTTGAATCCAAATGCATCAAATAGGTAGGAGGAAGGAAGAAACAAATGATTATTCCAACTTCATCCACATGCTCCATCATCTCGTCAAACTCCTAGGCCTCCATGAGAGTGTAAGTGCATAGACCAATTGGGGGTTTCTCCCTCAGCTTAGGCTCCCAAATACTCATGTGAATTGCTCTCATCTTCACAGTCTAAGAATGCAACTTTTAAAGGGAGAAGAAGAATCATTTTATCTCTCGACTGGAAATAGTAAACGAAAAAATCAAAGGTTGAAAAGAAAAACAGAAAGAGTAAAGGGTTAAAATTTAACTTATCGTATGGAGAAACATTCAAATATGGTGCTTTTCACATCAATATATCGATGATGGTTTTGAAAATAACTACCTAGATTTCTAAAGGTTGCTAAACATTGATTAGCTATATTAAGATTCTCAAAGGGATTTTGAACTTCTTGGCCCACTTGAAATTCAGATAAAGCATTTGCGACAGTAACTGTTGGGAAATTAGGTTCAATTTTCATCTCTACATTCTGCAGGTTTGAAACTCGTGGAATGCTATTTAGATTAATTTTTTTGATAGCCATAGATTTTTGGACAACTGTATTTATACTCTCCCTCAATTGCATTTCCATCCTCCTTTATGTTTAACATAAATTGCTTATATTAAAAGCACATCAACTTCCCTAGTTATCATGTAACAAATGTTTCCACCTACCTAACGATATATACAAAAAGGTCATATTTTGGTAAAGTCCATGGAAATCCATCTTGTGCCTTCAAGTTTCATACTCCTCTTGCAATATTGTCGAAATATAATCTCAAAATTCCAAGTTATGAAAAAATACAGTTCATGCTTTTCTGATGTTTCATTTAATCAATCACTGACTCAAATCTAGGAGTTAAACTTATTAATGTTTTTCTAGCTATCTTATGATCCACCAATATTTCTCCATTATCCTTACTTGATTTACAATTCCCATAACAAGGGTAACTAATTCTTGCATGGACTTTGATTCTTCCATTAAAAAATATTCAAACTCTCTCCTTAGCAATTGAAGTCTAATTGTAACACCCCTAGTTAAATGATTGCTAAGATTTATCAAGTATAATTAATTAAATAATTAATTGTCCTAATGTGTATTAGTTAAATAATGATTATTTATTAATAACATTAATTGATTGATTAATTATTTATTAATTGTTTAATATATGTTGATTAATTAATTAATTAATTAACTCATTTAATGATTGGGTAACAAATTAAAGGCTTAATAATTTTTAATTTATTTATTAGAAAACTTAACGTATGAGGGGATAGGGTATTGAATGGAGGGATAAGGTATTGAATGGAGGGATAAGATATTGAATGGAGGGATAAGGTTGGTGGCATTGAATGAATTTAGGAGGCGGTGAATGGGAAGGAGGATATGAAGGGGCAGAGGCATACGGGAGATGGACCTTTTTGGGGAAACTTTGGGGGAAAGGAAGATTTTTCTAAGATTAGGGACTGTGTTTTCTGTTTGGGTATTTTTCTGGTTTGGATTTTGGGTGGATTGCTGCAGGGGTGCATCGGTTGCTAGGAGTTTTGGGCTCCGGGGGACAGGAATTCTCACGGAATCTTGGAGCTAGGGAGACGGATAGGCTCTGTTCCCAGCTGTCGGGGAGGAAAGATTCAGTTTTGGACAAAGTTTGGGTAGAGAAGCGAGGACAGATGGATATTGGAGGAATAACATCAGTCAGAGGTATGCATTTTCATGATTTCGCTGTGTTAGGTGGTTGTCATCATGCTATTGAATTTGCTTATATGATGAAAAATGAAATTGCTTATGCGTTGAAAGAAATTTTATGGTTAAACTTATGAATCTTATTAGGCTTGTTAAATTAAGATCTTACACATGGTATCAGAGCCCGGTTTCAGAACTCAAACCTGGGCTTGACCACCCACTCAACTGTGCAATCTGCTCCCAAATCCCTAACCTACAACCTAGAAACCCTTTATTTTACATACGTTAAAACCTATGAAGAACTACCCATAGGAACCCAGGAATAGGGAG
>ML783611.1:549206-559252 GCA_009831015.1 Picea engelmannii | reverse complement strand
AAGAAAATGGATATATATGAATATTCATAATTATGTAACTAAACTACAATTGTCTAAATAACATTGTTGAGCTAGATAATTGTAATTAAAGGATTTCGCAAACATTTGATTGGTTTATTGTCTTTTATAAAATAAATAGTCTTGTTGAACGGATTGGATGCATATGGAAATTACTATAGAGATGATAGTTATTGAACGAGACTTGTATGTACTAGCTACACATGCATTTCTTGCACATGTACACTAGTATGAATGAGTTTCTTGGCTTACTTACTAATAATGTTGGTTATTTGTTATGAATGTGTGAACCATGTTTCTTTTCCTTTGTATCATAAAATACTTTAACTTTGGGACGAAGTTTCCTTAAGGGTGGGTGTATGTAACAACCCTAGTTAAATGATTGCTAAGATTTATCAAATATAATTAATTAAATAATTAACTGTCCTAATGTGTATTAGTTAAATAATTATTATTTATTAATAATATTAATTGATTAATTAATTATTTATTAATTGTTTAATATATGTTGATTAATTAATTAATTAATTAATTAACTCATTTAATGATTGGCTAATGAATTAAAGGCTTAATAATTTTTAATTTATTTATTAGAAAACTTAACGTATGAGGGGATAGGGTATTGAATGGAGGGATAAGGTGAGTGGCATTGAATGAAGGTAGGAGGCGGTGAATGGGAAGGAGGATATGAAGGGGCAGAGGCATATGGGAGAGAGACGTTTTTTGGGAAACTTTGGGGGAAAGGAAGCTTTTTCTGAGATTAGGGACTGTGTTTTCTATTTGGGTATTTTTCTGGTTTGGAGTTTGGGTGGACTGCTGCAGGGGTGCATCAGTTGCTGGGAGTTTTGGGCTCGAAGGGCTAGGAATCCTCACGGAATCCTGGAGCTAGGGAGCCAGATAGGCTCTGTTCCTAGCTGGAAGGGAGGAAAGATTTGGTTTTGGGTAGAATTTGGGTAGAGCAGCGAGGACAGACGGAGATTGGAGGAATAGCATCAGTGATAGGTATGTATTTTCATGATTTCGCTGTGTTAGGTGGTTGTCATCATGCTGTTGAATTTGCTTATATGCTCAAAAATGAAAATGCTTATGCGTTGAAAGAAATTTTATGGTTAAACTTATGAATCTTATTAGGCTTGTTAAATTAAGATCTTACACTAATTACATTTAACTTATTTGTTCCTTGATATACTCTTTGTACGATATCCAAGGCTTCCTTTGACTTTGTTGCTACAATTCTTCAGAAAATCAACTAGCTTGTTGAATGTGAGTCCTTTTTCTTGTGCACTCTCAATCGATTTCTCTAATTCTACATCCATATATTGTAAGACCGAACTATTTAAATCAAGTAATATTAACGTTGCCATTATCAATATCTATAACTCCTTCAAATTTGAGTTTTTCACATTGTAAAACTTGTCAAACTTGCACTAGAAACATGCACTTCTTTAAATATATCTACTAACTCTTGTTAGCCTATAACTTGTTTCTTTAACACCAATTATAGATTTATAACAAAAATTTACAACAAAACATAGAGCAGTAAACAATAAACAAAATTGAAAATTCAAATATTTACTAACTCTTGTTAGCCTATAACTTGTTGGTATAAACAAAATTGAAAATTCAAATATTTACTAACTCTTGTTAGCCTATAACTTGTTGCTTTAATACCAATTATAGGTTTATAACAACATTTTACAACAAAACATAGAGCATTAAACAATAAACAAAATTGAAAATTTAAATATGTATTATTGCATTTAAATAAATGATTTTCTTTCTTTATTCATATATTCATAAATTTGTAATTATAACAATATATAAAATATAATATCATTATTAACTACTACTATTATTATAATTAATAATATATGAATTTGAACAAGATTTATGTGGAAAGAAAGATTTGGAGGAATCTGAAGTAGACGTTTCGAATCCATATGAAGACCCATCATTAAAACATCTAAACCTTGGTAAAGAATAAGCCTAAAAGCATAGATAAATAATAAACTAAGAATTATAAAAAGTTTATTATTATAATTAATAATATATGAATTATAAAAAATATATTATTATAATTAATAATATATGAATTATAAATTATATTTAATAATAAAAGTGTGAAAATATATTTCCATATCTTTCTAACGTACATATAGTATACCATTATTATTTATTAAAAAATGTTATACCATTATTATTATTTATTAAAAAAATGTTACTTATGTTACGACGGATTTTTTTAAATATATACACAGTGAAGTGAGGACAAACCAATATCTTCAATCAAGCTTTCCGTTTTACCGTTTTTATTCTAAGTTTTGTATCGTAACATTTTCATATCCCTTCGAATTTCTTTATCTTCAATCCTGTAAAACAAACTTTTTAAATTCAAATAGAGTGCCATTCAGCACGTCGCTCTACCATTTAGGTACCCGACCTGTTCTTATGAGTGGGTACAATACTAGCACAGCCACAAATTTGTTACTGGTGAACGTTGAAAGGGTTTGCAAAATTTTTGGGAAAGAGAAACGGTCTAGAGGTGAATGGAAGGAGTAGGAAGGAATTGGGTAGAAGAAGGCAGTGTGTCCATAACGTGGTTGGTGAAGGTCAAAGGTTTAGATTGACCTAGAAAATGAAACCCTAATCACTTATAGGTGGCAATCAGCTAGCCATCATAGTAAATTTTAAATACGATTAAGTAAAAGTAAAAAAATTATAATAGTGAGGAAGTTAGTGGTTGAAATCACAACCATTGATTTATTGGAACTACTAAGAATATTCCATCAATATTTAATCTTGTCCATACAAAACTGATTAAGCACTAAAAACCTATTAAATGTGCCCATAATTAATAGGTGTACGAACATATGATTGACATTGACATTTTCATCTATGTTCTTGTTTATTTCAATTCTTTAATATAGTAAATATTTATTTATTTATATTTAAATTTAAATATACCACATCAAATTAAACAAGCACAATCGAATGGTGAACTCCTATGGGAATTAGTGAAACCCTAATAGAGCATAATGGCACAAACTCATGCGAATTAGTGAAACCCTAATAATCTCACAGAGCATAATGGCACAAACTCATGCCATATATATCGAGAGGAGCAGAGAAATATCATTTTAGTTTTCTTATTAGAATCCGATGATAAAAATTCAGCTCTGCAGCAGTGTTTCGGCCTTGGCTTCATGGGAAGGTCATAATAACCTACCTCATAAGATGAAGCATCACTTCTTTTAAAATGCACTTAACAAATGAATGGATTTGAGGATATACTAATAGTAGCAGTATGTGAAGTAAACCTAATTAACTGTAAAAATCAATATTTTTTAAATTAAGATCATTATCTGGATCAGGGATGTTTCTGCATCAGAGTTCCAGATCTGATAAAATATTAATCAAGTCATTTTGATCTTGAGCCGGAGAAGCTCAAGGATTAGAGGCAACTCCATGCTCGCACACAAATGTAGGTATCCTTATACTCCCAGTAACATCTAAGTTGAATTCCATATTAGCTTAGCTCTGATGGTTATAATATTTAGAAATCAAGTACATTGTCAACATATGAAGTAAACCTTATTAAAGCAACTTATGAAGCAAGTCCTAAATAAACCTAATTAACTTCAAAAATCATTTTTTTTTAAAGATCGTTATCTGGGCCTTGGATAATCCTACATCAAACTCCAGGATATGATAAAATACTATCCAAGTCATTTCGATCTTGAGCTCTCGAAGCTCAGGGCTCATAGGTAACTCCATGCTCGCTCACATATGTCGGCATTTTTTTGCACTCAGTCTACACCTATTGACAATCACCTATTGACAATGATCACAATTAATCATCTTTTAATCTAAAATTTTAATCTGATGGTTAACAATTAAAGATGTTGGCATATTCTTAGTCGTCCTCCCAAATAAATGAATGTGATTTCCTCTTCATAACTTCCTTGTATTTTTGAATGCATCTGTTAACCTGTTTACCTTTTAACATTTACCTAATCATATTAAGATTAGAAATTACTGTAGCACTATATGATTGCCACGTTTAAATGATTAAACTTTAGATTTAACACACTGGTTGTGCTGGCTGTAGATGCTCATTTTTTGGTTGTGCGTTTCATTTTCTGGCTGTGCATTACATTTTCTGTCCACACCTTTCAGCGTTCATCAACCACTATTTTGAGTGACTGTGCTAGTTACACCGAAAGGCATACACCTATTGACAATGGGCACAATTAATGATCTTTTAACCTTATTTAACATTAAACCCTAATCTGATGGCTATGTATTGAAAATGATGGCATATTCTTAGTCGTCCTCCAAAATCAATGGATCAGAGTTATTGTTCATAACTTTCTTGCATTTATCAAGGCATCCGTTAACATGTTTACTTTTTAACATTTACCTAATCACATTAAAAAATTACTGTAAGGATATGTAATTGCCACATTCCATTTATCAACACCACAAACAAATTACCACAAACGTTTTATATTGAGGACACGCGTTCTCAATATATTGGAAGCACGCGTTCTTAGCCACTACCTTTCAACGTTCTCAGCCGCGAGTTAGAGGCTATGCTAGTTATATATACAAATCAAATAGAATGTCAACCTATAAAACCATAATAAATTGGGTAAAAATATTTCATTATCTAACTAAAAAAATGGTGTGGAATATAAAATGCATATAAAATGGAATATAAAATACAAAACAGTGAAAACCCTAATAATCTCACTCGAAAAAATCTGCCTACAATATCTTGTGTTTATCATGATTTGTTATCTCTCTACGCATTGTGTTAATGTTCTCGGTCGATTATAATGGAGAAACGAATCGATTGACCTGCCTAATCAGGTTTCCAAAATAGGGAATTTTTTATTTTTATAATAGTATAATGTTTATAACTTCAATAAATTTTGTATAAGTTTAATAAACTTTATAAAAAAGCTATTAATTATATAAATTAATTACAAATCAAATTTGTTTGAATATAAACTAATTACAATATACATCATTCCACAAATATAAACATAGTCCTTATAATATTAAAATATATTTATATTAATAGAAAAATTCTAAATTCTAAAGTCCTAGTGCAAACAAGGAGCCTCTACCTTAGTTATTTGTAAATAGAACAAAACTTGGATTTCATTTATAGATCGGACTATTCTACACGGGGTATATTTTTATATCAATTTTGTAACAGAACTGACCCCATAAGTACCTTTTTAAGGGATGGGGTATTCAATCTTTATTTATTCTATCAACCTTAATTCTTCTCTATCACAACTCCATCCTCTTTTGCTCATCAAGGGCTTTTCAACGACGGAAACATTCATTGAGGATTGAGCTCTGGAACGAAAGGTATGGCCTTCTGAAGTTCTTGGGTTTACATAGGAAACATCTCTCTTACTGCCATATGGCATCCATGTGACATGTCATTTACCGTGCCAATTGATGTGGCGACACCCTGGTCTTGACATGGCACTAACCTAGCCTGCCATGGTGGGACTTCAGTCCACGTAGGCCTACAACCATCATCGCTCGAACCTTCTTTCATCGCACTCTCTCAGGTGGCAGGATCGCGGACTCGCGGAATCATACTTTGTAGCTTCCTTTCATCAGTATGCCTGAGAAGTCTCATTACTTAGCCATTTTTCATCTTCGCGAACTCATGGATGCATAAATCTATAAGCATCATGTTAGCATTGAAAGTCACACGTTGACTGCCAAAGTGTAATCTCAACACCCATCAGTAGGTTTAAGATATGTTTTATGATAAGGTAGAAAATGGATGAAAACTTAGGAAAATAGTGTAAATCACATCGTCACATAATTTGCACCAACAAATAAGGCTCTTAATAACTTTGATCGGCGTTTTAGAAAAAAAGATGAGTAGGTGGAAGACTTAATAAGAAGGAAGTGAAATGTCTATCAACTACATCAAGAAGTATGACAAACATATAAAACAAAACTCTCTGAAACAATAAATTCTTATAATCAAATAGATGAATTATGATATATATGTAAACTACATTACAACAAATCCTCTATTCCAACAAGCTATAAATCAATCAAATGAATCTTTCATTGGACTTTGATCAGAATTAGAAGACAGAAGAGATGATAGGAAAAGGAATTGATTTTCATTATCTAGAGAA
This sequence comes from Picea engelmannii, assembly GCA_009831015.1. Lineage (NCBI taxonomy): Eukaryota > Viridiplantae > Streptophyta > Pinopsida > Pinales > Pinaceae > Picea > Picea engelmannii. The sequence continues at coordinate 553,055 of ML783611.1, read as the reverse complement.
TTTAAGTCTGATACAAAAAAGAGAAGGTATTTCTGTAAAAATAACACAGTATCAAAAGTGAATCCTCTTAGACCATTCTAACCCTCTATCAGACTTACAATAGTGTTTTTATAACCTAGACTTTCAATGACAACACTACAATTCGAATAACAACCTTATCATAGGATCCCTACACCCTCAAAGTGGTGTGGCAGTAGGTGGATAACAAAAAACAACAAAATGCTAAAATTTAGGCTAATGTTGGCAATGTCTTCAACATCTTCTGTATGGATAATGAAGTGTCCCTTTGAGCGCTTATCCCTTTGGCAGGTGGCCTCCTAGCTCATAATTGACAATCATACAACTGGCTTGCATCACTCTTTGACAACTAAAAACCTGAGTTCGCAGCGCCAGGCGCTGCAAACTTTCCTGTAGCAGCTTATTTCTTTTGAAAAATGCCTTAAACTATTCCAAAACTATCTCCAGTTCCACCAACTATTGTAATAACACATGATCATGATATATGACTTAAAAGATAATAACCCATCAGCTAAACATGATTTATCAAGCATGACCATCCTCAAAATTGCAAAATACAAAAAACAGGAAACTGTCAAAACTGATATGGGTTAAGGTGTTCAAATTCTTCATTTTCTAACTCTAGAGCTCCTCCTGGTTGCAAATTTAGCCAACATATCCAGATTTCTCTTAGATAAATCCTCTTTGAAAGGCTGAAGTTATGTCTTTAGTTTTCTTATGTGTGCCTGGTGAGATCTGCTCTGTTTGTATAGGTTTCTGAGCTGCCTGTGGATGGGCCTAAACCTTTTGGCTATAAATCTGGCATTGTCAATAGTTTCATGATACATGTCCATGAGTCCCTTAAGTTTCTTCTTTGAAACCAACTCCCCTTGATTCATTTCATCAAATTCATCTCTTGCCTCTTTAAGTTTTCTTTTGAGCCTCCTAAAAGTGGGATTGCTCTCTTCTTGAGGAGTGGTGATGTCAGTGATTTCAACAAGATTTTCAACAATTATGGATTTACCTTTCATTTGGGATGAAACTCCTACTGCATCATCCTTCACAGGGATTTCTATCTTGGTTGCTACTCTGGTAAGAGGCCTCCTAGGTTGACCTTGTCAGTTGCACTGGGTGAAGGAAACACCAACTTTCTTCCTCTTAGGCCAATGGGTTTTCTTGAAAGAACCTTCATTGGAGTGGGATCTGGCATGGGTGAAGATTCCCTCTATGAAGACTATGAAGGTCCTCCTTCTTCATCTCCCTTTTGGGCTCTATCGGCTTTAGCAGTCATAGTACTTTTTCTCTTTTTTCTCACCGCTAAATACATAGTCTTTTCATCAGGAACAAGGCTTTGGAGATTAGACTGTGGAGTGGGGGAAACATTCAGCTGAAACTGTGAAGAAGTGAAAAATGTTTCCTAGTTTGTGTTTGTCTTTCTCAATTCTTCCATCACTAGCATTTTGATAAGACCTGAGTGGAAAACACTAGTTTCCACTTGCTTGGATTTGGCTTGCACTCTATCAGCCATTTTGCCAATACTTATGAGCAAATAAAAAGGGAGGTTTATAACTTCTTTTCCTATGAAGTGTAACAAATTTTTGATATGGTATTGATATACCATGTTGAATCTTCCTTCATAGGTAAAATACCTATGAATCACCTTCAACATTTTATCAAAACCTTCAAGCATATGATTTCTGGGTACCCCTTTGGATAGATTGTCTTCCTGGTATTATGGTTGGAGGAATTCCTTGGATAAAGAGGCATTTAGTGTCATGGCCCTGAACCACTTTTCTCTAGTGCTAGGTATCTGTGTTGTAGAGGAGATGGACAATTCTAAAACTTCAAACTCTAAAATTCCAACCTTGGTTTTGGTCCCATTGAAATTTAATGCAAATTCCATAGCCACCTTTGGGATCCCCCTTTGCATTATTTGACAAAAATTGATACAGCCTACCCTATGGAAATCCTTTTTGATCAAGGGTTTAAAATAAAAAAGATGCATATCATAGGGCTCTATCCTTAATATTTCACCTCTCTTATGAGTCTTATTGTGCTATGGAGTTTTCATGACTACTGCTGAGGAATGTTTTCTATGAGTTGTAATAACAGGTAGATGTATGAAAATAGGGATAAAAGATACTAGGGTTTTGATAACAAATTTTTTTCCATAGGTTGATTGTGTACAGGATTATACAAAACACTTCATGCACATTCAAGTATGAGAGAGTGCAGTCTTCAATTTAAAGATATAAAGATAGGCAACTGGAATTTACAATAAGAGAAAGACACTAGTGAATTCTTTGCTTGAAACAAATATTTTATGACAATACCATAATCCTTTAGCAATATGAAAAATGCATGTAATCTTTAGACTTAATATGACAGTTGATCAACCAAAAATCCAAGTTGAAAAGGGTGTAGAGTCGATCCTTTGAATTTGAGCTTGTCAAGTATGCAGAGGAAGTCCTTCAATAAAATTGGAACAATGGGTTCAAAACAATGAATTTGCAGCAAAAGGTTCGCAACGCCAGAACAGAGAGTTTGCAACGCTTGGAAATATCAGAGGAGAAAAAGACTTCTAGGTAGTGGGAAGGATAGATGAGATATTAAAGGTGATTAGGTTTGATATGCAGGGTTCATATCATGAAGGAAATGGGTATGAAATAAATCAACAACAACTTAACACAGTTTGCAGCGTCAAGGACTAAAACTAGCAAAAATATTTCCTTCAACCTTTACACAATGTATAAATATTCATGGAGTACCTGATGGACTTGTGTTTGTTGTTGATGTGATTACATTTGAATGGGAATGCATGCAAGTATATTAACCTACAACTCTCTTCTTCAACAGATTCATAATGTCGAGTTCGTAGCGCCTGTCTGTAGCACCAGGTTCACAGCGCTGAGCTCAAATATGATTTGCAAACTTGGAGAAAACAATCAGAATCCTTTATGACATAATCCCTGTAAATTTTTAAAATATCACCTCTGAAAACAAGGATATCTTCTTTGACACAATCCATAAATGCAATGATAGCAGTGAATGCATGGTGTATCTTTAAATGTGTTGCGAACTCTCCTAGTGAGTTGGCAGCGTACAAATCAAAACTAAAAAGACAGCTAAATGGGTCAAGGTGACGAAAAGAGGGGTCTGCATAAAACATGGAGGAGGTGACATGTTAGGGTGATGATGGAGAATTTGAAATATGTGACTCGTGAATATTTATCCGAATTATTATGATAGAAAGGCATAACCCAAGGACTCTATGTAAGTTTTAAACCTGCGAAGTAAAGCAATGCATATATATTCTTAAGCAATACAGAAATTAATCAATGGCTCATACACAGAATACAAAGAGATCTTTACCGGAAACCCTCAACCGGGAAAACCTTTCTTTTTCATTATATCGAATTTCACCATTCGCCATACAATATATACAATATTTTTAGGTATTCCGTAGATACCAAAACCCTAATCCCTTAATCCGGGATTAATTTACAAATCAGCTAAAAATAGAAAAATCCGCTAAAAATAGCAAAAACCGCCCAAAAAAAAAAATTCGGGGCATTGCCCCGAACCCCTCGGCCCTGGGCTACGCGTACTCGGGGCGCTATCCCGAACACTCCGCGTAACCAGGGGAGGGCATACCTGCCCCCCCTGGGACCCCCCTAGGAAAGCGCCCGACGCACACGGCAGAGCCACAGGTGAAGGGATCGTCAGACGCAGTCGTCGTATCTGACACACCCACACACACACACATGCAAAGAATATAACACATACCCAACATTCTCCCACTTGTTGTTTTCTTTGCATCCAGGGGTCCAAGGGATTATATAGTCAACAATC